>CAJNOI010000027.1:431593-487657 GCA_905250115.1 Adineta steineri | reverse complement strand
CTTCTCCATCGTTTTAAATCTTCGACAAGATCTTTAATAGCTGTAATAGTTAAAATGACGGTTAATGGTATGAAAGCAACCTAATAAAATTTAATATAAACATGCTTAATATCATACAAAAAAATTGATTTTACTTGTTTTGAAAGAGCATTTACTATAGGTATCCAATTGAGACCAATAAGAATCGCAAAATAAATATTAGCAATACGACGAAATTGTTCAAAAATATTTTTTGGTAGAAATGTAAAAATGTTGTATCGTGTTGTTTTAATACGATTTGTTTGTAATTTTCGTTTTCGTCGATGTTTGACTACAACCCAAAAGGGAGATTCGGTAGTTGTTGGTAAATTATTATGTACTACATAAGTTTCACGTTTTGGTAAATTTAATTGGGTACCATTCGATACTGAAGGAATAGTTGAATGTCGTGTATTAGTTCTTGATTTGTTCGATGTTCGTCGAAGCGAAGGTACAGCTGTACAATTGCCCATTGTCAAAAGTTAAAGTACAATTTTTTTCTGGCAGTAGAATGAAAAAAGAAAATTTTTCGTTTCTGTTTTATTCACCGTTTGTTTGTCTTTCAATATAAAACCATGGAAGAGTATTATGACTGCTATTATAATTCTTATGATCGTATGAAATTTTATTTGTGCTTTTGATTCAATCTGTGAAGTTTAGTCAGTAAAATCACTTCAGACTAGGAAGCAAATAAAAGAAAAGTAAGAAAACGTTTATGAAAAAAAAAGTGATTATTTGTTATTGTGAATGTAAAAGAAAAAAAAGGAACTCAACATTATTCATCTAAATCAAATATACATGAAGGAAATCAATCAATGACTAATTGTTTGTACATTGACATGGATTCTATATTATTTTCTATATACTCCCACTCTTGGGATGATAATATACTCTATTAACTCTCATTAATTTTTGTCCTATAACTCCTACATTTAATTATAATAGGAAATAGTTCAATGTCACGTAGTGTCTAATGCACATTTGAAGACTCACACAGCCATATATTCGTCAAATTTTTCTTTCATAACAATAACAAGTAAAAGAACGCGCACATAACTACTGCTATTTGCATACAGTATGTGATTATTATTTGAAGTTGTCACGCCGCGAGCAATGATTTAATAGTTGACGACTGCAAAAATAAAAGGAAAGAAAATCTCATTCCGTTACCTGCTTGATCAAATTTATTTTTGAAATAATAGTAAGAACAATACATGAGTCATACTCTTGATTTCATATTACTATAAAATTAATTTGATTAAAAGAAGACACTCACAATATTAAAATCTGATTTGATATTTGCAACTAAAAAATCTAAAAAATAACTATGTTATTTTACTTTCTGCCACTTCCAATCAAACCGGTTATGATCGAGAAAGAAAAGTTGATTTTATTTTCATTCTGTATTACATATATAAACGCGTATGCAAGAATGAGAAAATGATTTCATAGAAAATTTCCTTTGACCTAATCAATTCCTTTTTCTTCAATGAATCACATATAATATCGTCACTATTAAATCAGATCACAAGAAATTCTAAAAGAAAAACTTCAGTAATAAACAGTAGTATAAATCATCTAGTCAATCTATTGTCAATTTTAAAATTGAATTATACTGTACGTAATAGTTGAAGTATTCAATATTTTGAGATGACAAAAAAAAGAGTATAGATCAATATTTGAATATTTGCTTTCAATTGTATATAGTATTAAATTAATGCAACTAACAAATATACTTTCAATCGTATAGTTGCCAATCAGTGATAGATATAGAAAAAATATTGTTTTTATCGTTCTGTTCTTTAAAATAAATGCTAGTATGAGTGACGTCATATTTTACACAAATTCTCGTTGCTATTGTATATGTGTACTTTTTTTTATTGTCTGTTTATTTTTGGATTCTTTTTTTTGTAAAAGAAAAGAACTATTATTCTTAAGAAATAATAATTAATTCTTCAGAAAACTTAACAATCCGTATGAAAAGAAAGAATTATGTTATAAATATTAGAAAAGTATGAAATAATTCAGCACTAACATTGAATTCTAACCAGAATATGAATAAATATTGATAGAATTATTTAAAAAATTTTAAAATGAAAAAGAAACTTATAGTCAATATTGCCATCAAGGATATTCTATATCCGATAACATATTCTAATGATTAAAATGAAGTAACGAATTATAATACAGAGTTTATTGAAAACAAAACAACACAACAAATATTTTTTTCTTTTCAAAGATAAATATTTTAAGTTACAATATTCAATATCTATGAGTTTTTAGAGTTAGTTCATTTAAATGTGTTTTTGGTAATTCAACAGGTTGTACAGTATTTCGACGAATACTTCGATAAAATGAAAGTAGGATTTGAGAAACTTCTTTTCGATATTTTTTACTTGTTATTGAATATACATAAAATGTTGTGCTGTTGCTTATATAAGAAATTTCAATCGATATTTGATTCGCAAGACTATCAATAGCCGTTGTTAACGGACTTTTTGCTGTGAACATAGTTGCAGATGAATATAATTTTTGTGCAAAAACTGGTATTGCAAATAATACTAAAACAGATACTTGTATAAATAATATTCGTACTAATTGTACATCTCGGCGTGCACCATGTGCAAGACGAGCTGATTGTTTAACATTACGAATTGTTAATAGACTTATTATTACCATTAATATTGGAGGTAAACCAGAATTACAAACAAATAAGATAATATTATTTAATAAGTTACATGTACTATTTGTATATGTACAAACTTTTTTTTGAGTAAGTACATAACAAAAAAATACTTGTGTATAAGGTAAAGAAAAACAAATGATACAAGCTATTAATACAATACGTTTAGCTACACGTACTGAACTCCATGATCGTATATGAACATGAGCAGAACTTGAAACATATCGATCTACACATGCTAAAAGAATAAACCATGTTGAAAGTGTAATTGTCGAAAAACGTAAATAATAACGTATTCTACATAAACTATCAAACATGACTGTAGGATCAAGATTATATAAAGCAAGAAATGGTGTTATTAAACCAATATAAAGAGAGAAGAAATTCATAATACTACCACTTATAAAATAAATTGAACATGGATTTGCTCGAAGTGCGGGACGAGTAAAAACCAGAATATTTAATATATTACCAATAGTTCCAAGTACAAGAAATACTAATGGAATATAACGATTTAATTCACGTGTAACAAAATTTAAATATAAGATCGTCGATTGACTTGAAGCGCTCATCTTGTTTGTTTGTTCGTTTTTAAACTAAGAAAGAATTAGAAAAAAAATGTTCTTTTATACTGATATTCTCCATAATTTTCTTCGTGATAGAATACAAATGAACCGTTAATCTATTATTCACAGTATGTCAATGGTAGCAAACTAGCACGACAAAAAATGCATTACCGTGCGAAAAATGAAATAAGAATAGATATTCATACTGAAAAACCTTCAGTATATTTCCTGGAAAAACATAATTACTCAAAGAAACATTAAAATTTACTACCAGATAGCAACCTCAGATTTAATGTTTTGTGAAATAAATTTCTTTCAGTTTTGCACTACTTTCCTAGTGCAAAAGAACTTATTATAAAATAACTTTTTACTTCATTGAATTATATTTATTTAAAATATTTTTCGTTATTAAATGTGATAAATATTCTTTATAAAACTTACTTTCAAAGATATTTAACAGAGTCAACCAGTTTATAAAAGAATTGTTGCTTGTAAGTAATTCTATGAGACTTTTCAAACACTCAAAAGATGTTGAAATGTCGTATTTACTCTTCAATTAAGAATAAGAACATCGCACATTACTGTTTAAATACTAGACTTTCCAGAACATTCCTATAAGTCTTTAATATGTTTTGAGAACATCATAATAATTAATAATTTATTAACAATGAAAGAGTGACGTCCATACATATTTAGATTAAAGTTATTTTGGAGTATAACTAGAACCTACAGGACATCAGTCTAACAAGAAAGATTAAATCTAAGTATAATCTCGAAATTCAAATAAAATTTTTATCAGGATTTTCTCATTATAATAAAAGCTAGATCATGTCAAAACAACTTGGAATCCTGATTTTGTCACTGTTTTATATCAATCATAATAAGAGCATATATTAGTAAATTAATTATTTGTTTTTCGATTAGGTAATTCAAGAATGTTTACGACAATTCAAGAACATTATTTTTAACTAAACAATATTCTAGTTAATTGCGATAAGCCGAATAGATTTGATAATAAAATAATTATTAATTTTAACTTTTCAATTTTATTAAAGGGTATTTATAGGTTTAGAATATAATTAACAAAAAGAAAAAGAGTCATTCTATATATATGATAAAATAAATAAATTTATAATTTTTTTTTAAATACAGGTGACATTTGTTGTTGTTCCATTTGATTTTTTTCATTATTGTCATTACTATCACTATCATCATCATTTAAAAGTGCATCGAGATCTTCAATACATGGTTCTTTTCTTTTTTTATTTTCTATATGTACTGATTTTGTTGGTGTTTGCATTTTAAGTGCATAATCTTCACAAAGTTGATCAGCATCATCATCAATATCATCTTCATTATCATCTAGTTGATTATTGTCATCCATTTTAACATCTTGTTGTTCTTGTTCAAATGATTCAGCAAAACGACGCATTTCATCATCATCAATTTCATCAAAATGTATTTGTGTTGTTGTTGGATTTAATGATCGTTGTGGAACTGTACTAAATACAAGATCATCATCGACTTCATCACCATCAAATTCATTTTCATATTCGGATGGTTTAGTATCATCTTCTTCTTTAGCTACAGCACCTAGAATCTGAGCGACACGAGCTAATGATTGTTGATTCACTTCAATAGGCTAAAAACAGAAGATCTAAGTTTATTAATAAATAACAAAAAAAAGTTATATTTTACTTTACGACTACCAGCGGTATGAAACGCAGTTCGTTGAGAAAATGATTCACCTTGCGATGACATTTAGATTCTAAAAGAAGAACTTAATATATGAATTGTCAGATATATAAAGACATGTCTTATTTTATCATAATAATTGATATATATATGACTGATCGAATGATAGATCTAACTTTGAATATTCAGAATTATTTTGATACAATACACTGATGGTTGATACATCAAGTGACATTTCTTCCTATTAATTAGATAGTTAAAACCATCGCTGAAATTCTCATAGATCTTATTTATATATTCAAAACGAAAATCTATGTAATTCTTATTATTGTATTCCACTGGTATCAACGAGATCTAAATGAAAACTTTTAGATTCATTAAAAACAAACGTTAATTGGATACCATCTCTGATTTTTCAATATAACTACTTCTAATACATTATCTAATTTTTTGTTACAATCGATTAAAACGTTTTCAGGTCTTATTAGATTTGTGAATTGTTTAGATGTATAAAATTAAAGGTAACTTCCTATTTTATATAATTACTTTTCTTTTAACAATTTCAATTCGCGCATTAACGAATATCTAGACAGTAGAAAGGTGAGTCATCGTTATGATTGGATCTTTTAAAAACCAATTGAATTTGAAGAAGAAAAGTTCCATCGAAATAACAATGCCAAAAAGATTTAAAATATTCATTTTATACTAAATTAAAATCATAAAACTAGAATATTTTTTATATTTTCATTCCTAAAAACTCCATGAGTAATGGTTTATGTTTGACCAATCAGATAAATTGTTTATTTTATTTATTTTATTCAAGTAAATGGAGAAAAGAAATCAGTTTGTTCGTCTTTTCATTTCATCTCACGAAATAATTTAACTTTATTTTCAGATTTGACTACCGATCAAACGATGACATCGTCAAAAAAAGTTGAAAAACCTCAAGGTGCTTATATTAAGAAAGGCCGGTATGTAAAAATTCCTAAATAATTCTCATTATAAGTATCTTTTTTATTCTATTAGTCTCTATGTAAAAGCAGTATTTACTGGTTTCCGACGTGGTAAACGTAATCAACATGAAAATACAGCTTTACTTAAACTCGATGGCGTCAATAATCGACGCGAAACAAACTTTTATTTAGGTAAACGTTGTGCCTATGTATACAAGGCTAAAAAGTAAGTTTTAAAATATCAGATTAAATATTTTGTAAGAAAAAACTCTTGAATTCATTTTTAGCAAGACTTTAGTACCTGGTCAAAAACGTTTAAATCGTGTTCGTATTATGTGGGGTAAAGTTACCCGTGCACATGGTAAAAGCGGTGGTGTACGTGCTAAATTCAATCGTAATTTACCACCAAAAGCACTCGGACGACGAATTCGTGTCGTATGTAGTTTGTTATTTCTATTAATTTGAAATTGATTTTTTTCTTCTGTCTCTCTAGATGCTTTATCCATCACGAATTTAAATAACAAAAACGCGAGTATCATTCAGAATGGTTTACATTCATCGACTCAACAAAATTTATTATTGTTTTCATCATCATCTTTATTTAAAACTTGTTTTGAGTCGAAAAGAATAAATAAGATAAAACAAAGATAAAAAAATATATACATATTTATCATCTTGATTTTTTCGATAATCATAGAATTTCACAAAAAAAAGACATTATATTGAGCATGCAAACAAGTAGGATATAACCTTGATAAAATATATAATTACTTGTGCAAGTTTTTGAACTATGATTCTTTCATAATACAGTTGAGCAGTTACGTTTTAATCAAAGAAACTCGATTTCATTTTATTATGACTTTCACTAGAGTATCTTGTAAATATGTCAATATACTTATTATATCCGATATATGTCTGTATATCTGACAGTATTTATTTGCAACAAAATAAATCAATTAAACACATAATCTATTCAGCAATTATCCGAAAATTTACGATGGCAAATTGCTACACCATGTTCATCATATTCTCGTTTAGTCACACAGTAATTTCCATAATCAGATGAATTTGTTAAATTAACACCGGCATTTAATCCATACATGATTGGACTAAACAAAACCGAAAAACATGAATATAGATATAAAAACAAAATTTTTTATTTACTCTTCAGGTAATGTTATTCGAAGTGGATAATCATCTTTAATCATTGAACGTAATTCATTTTCTCTAGAAGAAAAATATTGTTTTTTTCCTCTAAATAAAATTATGAAACTTACAAACGTTGTTTAAAATTTGGAAATAAACAATTTCCACCTATTAATAATATATTGTTGTATAAACTTGGTCGAATATGTTCAGGTAATTCTTCAACAGAATTATAAATTGATTCAGCAATTCCAGCTTGATCAATACCAATCATTGATGGTCGAAAAAGTATTTCCGGAATAGTAAAACGTTCAACATTCATTCGTACAATCTAATATTAGAATAAATTCGAATTAATTTTTTCAACTCAATATTTTATATACTTGTTGTTGTTGTTTTGTTAAATTCTTTTTTGAATTATCTATATTATTATTGCTAGATACTGCTGATTGAACATAACCTTGTTTAGTTTCATTATAATCAGGTAAAACATAATCGATAGCATATGGATTTTCTGATAATGGTAAACTGAAATTAAAATATTTCTTATAGTTAATCAATTATTTAAATATCTATCTTACCGTGCTTTTTTCATATCTTCTTGAAAATCCAATGAAACAAAGCATACATTTTCTTTTAATTCATTAATAATAAATGTTTCATTCATTACTAATAATTGTCTAGAATTCAAGAAATAAAAGTTTTTAAATGAAGGTCAAGGTAAGTGTGCTTCAACTTTGGAGTTTATTGATATCTAAGTTTTCGCGAAAAACTCTAATCATCTGTTTTTGATTGCTCTAAAAGATACTCTGGACTGTACTGAGTCGACTGGTGATGCTCAACAACAAAAAGCACATAGTTACAAGCTACAATTTGTCGAAAAACTTGGAACTCACTTAACTTAATCTTTAGTGAATTATTTATCATATCATGTATTCTTACCGATAAGAAATAACACTTTTCAATTGATTAGTTAATAGTTTTCCACCAACATCAATTCTTTCAAAAAAAAAAATACAAAAAATTCTATTTATTTTAATCTTTCAAATAATACCTTGTCATTCCATCAAGTATTTTTCTTCCTTGATAAAACGGAACTATATGTGTAAATGAAAAACCTGAATCAACAACAAGTACATAATTTGAATTGGTATCTTGTTCATATTGATATGCACTAAGAGTTGCAGCTGAAAAAAGATATCGATTGAATTATTTGGTTTGCTTTTTTTATTTAACTATAAACTTACAATCATATCGTGCAAATGATGCAACTTCATATTCTTCAAAAAATATTTGATCCATTGTTTCTCGAATGAAATTTAAATTCATATATGGTTCCGTCATTAATAATCCAGTTGATTTAAATGGTATCTAAATATAATTATTGTTTGTTAATGGATATCGAGAGAAATTATTACTTTGCCGAATAAATGATCCCATACTTGTTTTTGAATATTCCAATCAACTAAATAACCCTAGATAAATAAATAAAGATAGTTGTTTTGTTTTTATTTTATTCGGTTTATTCACTTTTTGAAATGGTAATTGATAATAAAGACTTGTTTTATTCGGACATTCATTATCAATTTGATCGGCAATAAAAGTACGACGAGGATAGAATTTTGATTTCATTATACAATTAGGAACAACTCTATATTTAAAATAATTATTACAAATATATACAAAGAAATATAATTCAAACCTTATTTTATCTGTTGTTGTATTCATCTTTGATTTTGACATATGAGCTCCATTATCAACAACAAATATTGGCTTAGTAGCCATAATTTAAACTGAAATAGATATATTCATATCAAAAACCTTTATTTAAATATTTGGTCAAAATCCTAATTGAGTTTATATGTGAATAAACATATACAAAATAACAAGAAAGAAAAGCAAACAAACGAACTGTTCAACAGAAAAAACAAGAAGATTAACATATTAATCATGTGGATATTGTTCTTGTAACCATGGTTGCATTATATATTGGGCACCGTCAAAGAGATTGAAATAATCACTAATTTGAGCATTGACTATCTAAAATATATAAGATAATTTCGATAGTTAAAGTATAAAATCTAAGTTGTAACATACTTTTGTTTGTTGAATAACTTCAATATGTTCTTGTGGTATATAAGTTTTATGAGCCCGTCGATCTCTTGTATCAAGTAATACAGAATAATTTGGTTGTGTTCTATATTCCTAAATTAAAGAGAAACATTCGTTAAGTAATAATATATTTTAGAATTTTCTACTAACTGGATGTCCTTGATGATGTTCATCAAGCCATTCATCTGGTGCCGAAGCTATTTCATCCCAACCAACAATTACTGCACGATAACCATAGAGTTTATGTCGAATAACTTGACCAACTCGATATTTAACAAATTCTGATTTAGGTGATCGAATATTTGGTGAAGCTATAAGAAAAAATTCATATCACTTACGTTATAAAATATATTAGACAAAAAAACATACTGGCAAAATATCCATATTTTTCTCTCATATAATAAACTTCTGTTGCAGGTGATTCAACTCCGCGTCGCCATGTACGTTTATGTAAAAGTGGATTAAATCCAAGTGGAACTTCAATAACAAAACTAATAAACCAATTAAACCATGTATTTGGTGTTAAATAATGTAAGAATTGATTAATTTGATTTGAGATTCTAAAAATAAAAAATTAGATCGATATACATATTTATTTATATGAAATCTAGAAGAAATTTTTTACTTATTAATCGCTTGTGTCTGTTCAATATCTTTTAAAGACCATTTAGTTAAAATAAAATATTGCAAAGGTACAGCAAGTAAAAGTATAGCGAATTGTAAAAGCGCAAGACGATCCATTTACATCTGAAATACAAATTAAAAATATTATAGACCAAGATCGAATGGGAAAACTTCAGTTATAGAAGATTTTGAAATGCTAAGTTGAAGAATTCAGACTATTGTCGAGGACCTGGAATCTTTTTCTCCTCAATATCCACCATTTTTTACAGGATAGACAAATAAATGATATCGAAATTTTAGTCATCGTTGTATAAAAAGTGACATTGAGTTATTTTTTCTCATTTTTGTATACAAGTAGTATTTACAATTGAATTTAGATGGAGAACTTGAACTCAGTTCATCCATCTGCTAATCATACTATCATCGGATACTATGTAGCATTGACTTTTCTTATTGATATATGTACGTTATCGATCAATTCTATAGTATTAATAATATCTTCATAATAATAATTTTCATCTTTAATTAGTAATTTATAACATTGTTTAAATTGTTCGGATAATAATTGACCATAATTATGTATATGACGTGTTGAATCTAAAACAAAAATTATAATGAATTTATTGATTAGAAAATCTTTTTTATAGATTAAAAAATATCGATTAATACAAAGAATATCTTTAAATAAATAAATATTCGTTACTTGTTAAATTATTTAATGACCGTTCTATTTGAAAGAACTTACTACTAATAATTATTCTTTATCATACAAATATATAGTTCTGTTTTGATTTACATAATTGCAATTGTCCGTCACGAAGAATGAAATTAATGCATATATTTAAACTCTTGTTTGCGTTTTGACAAAAATAATTCATGTTCATTGATAATAATTCGTATATTTGAATTGATGATTGTAAGCATTGAAATTATATTATTAAATCATTTGCTCATATTTTCGATTTTAACGCTTAACATTCGAAGTTGTTCTTTTAGTCGATTTTTATCATTCTTTATTTGGTATCTACATTAGATTTTGTTCTGTAAGAGCAACTTTATATATATATAGTTGTCTATTTACACTAGTATTAATACATTGTTGATTGATAAAAATAATAACATTCCATTCCCAGTGAGAATTTTGTTTTTCAAGAAAATTTGCTATAAAGAATTGTTTCTTTGCTATTGATCATTTATAATTGAAATAATCACATTGCATCTCTAAGGTATTTTAAAAATTGTTTTATTGATTATCGTAAATATAGACTTATTTACTTTATATATAGGATCAATAAATTGAATGTTATCTTAACCATAAAATTTCTATATATATTTGACAAATAATATTTTAATGATAATCATAAAATAGTAATTAACGTAAAATTAATAACAGATTTTTAATAATTGAAATAAATTGATTGTTGGATATCTATTAATATGCCAAAACAAAAAGTAATCATTAAAGGTATAAAATAAATATTTACGATTTATAATCAACATCATATTATTTTATTCCATGTAGTGCTTCTTATAATTTTCTATATTCTTCATCAATAGAATTTTTGTATTAAATGATTTCTTTTTCTTATTTGATAGACATAGTCATCAATAAACAAATACAGATTTATTCTGTCATTGTACCAATGACTTAGATGCTCGTGTCAATTATCTTGGCGACCTCTATCAATAAGAAAATTTATTCAAGCAACAATCAAATTATTCCACATAGAATTTCTTTTGTATCGTCATATAAGATTTAATATTTTTTTTTATTAAAATTATTTTCATCAATACAAAATTTAATAGTATTCTTAATTTGAAACCTCACTAATGCATTACTTAAGTATTTCTTTTTAACTAATTTCATAGAGAATTTTAACGACAGGCGTTCAATAAATTGCTGGTACTTTGTATTGTAATCGGTTGAATTTTTTCATCGTATCTATGCGCTAACAGTTAATGCACAATAGCGTGCATCATTCTCTCGTTTATGTTGTTCTACAATTGTTGGTATCAAAAACATTTTCGGAAATTTCGATACACTATCCATACATGCCTCTCACTGCTGCATATGCAACATATGGATTTGAAAAAGGTTCAATACGTATGCATTTCTACTCTTCAAAATTAGTACCAGATATTGAATGTAAAGTAGGTTTTACTTCGTTATTCATGAATATAATTATAACACATTTCTGTATGTGATGCATTTTCATGCATTTATAAGGTGGGAATGATAATAATTTCAGTGGTGGTCATCCATTACAAAATGAATCTTTAGTAACCTATTGAAAATATGATTTAGCAATAACAGACCACCCATTAGCAATATCCCAATGCGATCGAGCATATTCACGATTAGTATTAGTTATTACTAGTGTAATTCGATCAACTAAGATTTAAATATTATCCGTTGCATTTGGAAATGTGAACTTTTTTTGTTTCAATATATTTAAGTACAGTAAAACCTCCCTAATGTGAACACCATCGGGACCGGGAAAAAGTGTTCATTATACGGAGGTGTTCACTATAGAGTTAATGTATAATATAGCCTGAAATGGAAGAAATCTTAGAATATGTGCTTATATCTTTATAGTAGAGATAGAGAAACACCCGAATATCTATTCTATTGTTCATTTATTATTAGTTAAACGATTTTAATAAAAGTTTTTTCAAACTACTATAATACAAAAACAAAACTTATTTTTTTCTAAAAAAATCTTCTAATGTTGTTTGTCCTATTGCTTTCGAATCATTATACAGGTCTATTAATTTGAGTAGCTGCCTAATTCGAGTTCGAATACAAATGGACATTAAAAAAACAAAAACTAGTTCCTATTTCTCGGAATAGTTTTAATTTTAGAATTATTTTCAGATAAATCCCCTAACCCACTATGTCATCTTCTTTCACCCACCCCTTGGTCGTATATGGGCAAAATCATTTGTTAGCGACGTGACTTCGTAAAACTGCAAGATGTATATCTCAGCCTGATGAACTTTTTTAAAGTTGATTTTTGTATTTTATATGTATGTTGAGCTGCCCTAGATAGTCAGAAAAAAAACAGCTCTAAAAGCGCTGGTTTACAGAAGTTATTGACGAAATAGTAAGCGTTAGTGACGTGACGTAAAAAGGACATCAACTTTCACTTCATGTACTTCAGTTGTAAATTTCAGCGAATCTCGATGTTATCTTTCGAAACTGATTAGTACATTTTGTAGACGACTGCTAACACTCCAAAATAGCTATACAACCCCTTTTCTAATTATGATTAGATTTTTCAATAATTAGCGCTCATCTGGCGTTAGCGACGTGACAAATTCGTTAGCGATGTGAAATAGTACGACTGTGTGAAGAAAAATATACTCGTATAACTAAACAGAAAGTTACAAACTGATTTCAAAAAGTGTAGATCTATCTTTAAAATCCAGAGTATATACTGACATAAAAATTTCTATTTCAAAAACTCATGGGAACCGTAGGGAGTCAGTTTTTAGGGAGGAAATTTTATGAAATCGATTTGGCTGAAAATTTCATCATAGATGCAGCCTATATTGAATAGTAATGCCTGAAAATTTGAAATGTTTTTATCATACGGTTAGCGAGATATTCACTAATTATTGCTTAATTAATTAACTAATTAACTAATTAGCTTCAATTAATAGTCAGTAGAAAGAGCACACATTTTTACCTATGTCTATGCTAAAATAAACTTTCTAATTAAAATGCTCTTTTATAAAATTCAGAAAGAATAAGAGAGGCCAATATCCTGTTTTGCGTGATTTTGCCCATATATGTTCACATTGGAGAGGTGACAATACCAGAAGGGACCGAAAAAAAGCGTTCATTGTTCAGAATAAACAGGTGTTCATATTGGAGAGGTGCATTTTCAGCAAAAATCGCTCCGTCGGACTTGAGACCGTTGATAAAACGGAGGTGTTCACTATCGAGAGGTGTTCACTACTAGAGGTTTTACTGTACTAGGCTAGTAGTACTAGCTATTCAAGCATCATTCTAAGTCGAGCAGTTATGCCGAGATCATAATCGTGATAATCAATACTTGTCATAGAATATATATACACAAAATTTCAGCTGTTCATAGCTATTATTATAAATAAATTTTACGACCGACGTCGAGACGAACGCTTAGAGAATACGTTCTGAACGAACGAAACGTGTGAAAACGCGTTCGTAACGCATTCAGACTGCATTCGATAACGTTCGTCCGTTTAGAACGCGTTTGTAACCGTTTGTGCTCTCTGTATAGAGGGTATTATTATATAATAACAAAATAAAACATGGCAGTTCTCATGAACAGCATATATAATTACATTTCAAAGAAATTTACTCGAAAAAGTTAAGATAAATGGTTTGTAAATATTTGTTAAAGAATATTTATTTATATTTTTATTAGATATTTTTATTTGAATATTTTTATTGAATATCTGTTTATACCTTTAGATAAATTCAATGGATATTTATTTATACTTTTAGATAAATTCAATGGTGAAGGAAAAATTATTCAAGGAAATCAAAAACGAAGACGTTTATTTCTAAATAAGCCATCGTTAGTTAAATCTATATTTTAAATAATTATATTTTTATTTTAATCTTTTTATTTAGAAAATCAAATATAGACGATTTATATAATAATAACACAAATCGTATGGAACTTTATTGTAATCATTTTATTAATTTACCGGATGAAATTTTTGTATTGATTTAAAAAAAACTCAATACAGTTGATGTTTTTAATGTATTCAATACAAATGATCGATTAGATAACATATTGTGTGATGACATTTTCACAAACACATTAACATTATTTATTTCATCATCAAATGATATCATAGAACCACCTGATAATAAATTAATTGATCGATTTTGTTTACAAATTCTGCCTAAAATTCACCATAAAATAAAATGGTTAAATCTTGAATCATCATCAATGAAAAGGATATTACTTGCCACGCCTTATCCATATCTACATGGCATTCGTTTGTATTCTATTAATGGTCAAATGGCAACATATTTGTTTAATAGTAAGAATGTATTCAATGATTAGTTTTATTTTTCTATTTTATGTTATTTATTTATTTAGATCGTTATTCTTTATTTGAGTCGTTAAAAACTCAAATAACATCGATTATGATTTCACTCAATGATGAACATCGGTCACTAGAAGAACATTTAGTAACACGTGTATTTATATATATATTGAATATGTTCAATTTACATTACTTCAATTTTCGAACATCATTTGTCTATGATGAACAAGTATCACTGAATGACTTGTTGCACCGACAACAAATATTTTCTCAAACATTAAATGAATTGCATATTAATGTTGAAACTTTCAATGATTGTATTTATTTACTTGATGGTCGTTTAAATAAATTGCACACACTTTATATTCATGTTTCAAATATTCATTCAGATCGTTTAATTAATCACAAAGTAAATTGTTAAGGTTCATTGTAACAAATTAATAAAACTCTTTTTTCTAGAATATATTATATAATCTGAAATGTTTTTCGTTAACATCGTATGTAAACACAAGCATGTACTGATGAATTAGTTATACCACTTGTTCATCGAATGATTTCCTTAGAAAAATTAACTTTATATCTTCAAGTAAATCATTATAATAAATTTATCGATGGTTATGATTTAAAAAATAACATTTTAAATTATTTAACACATTTAAAACAATTTCAGTTCAACATTCATTCGTTTATTTTTGTTAATAATGTGATGAATGTACCATTAAATGAATATATTAAACATACATTATCCGTTATTGGAAATGAAAAATATGTTTCATCCGTCAATTATTATCAGCATGCTCAAATGGCTTCATGTAATATTTATTCGTATTCCTGCACAAATATAATAGAATATTATTTCAATATAACAATCCAGGTGCACCAATCTCATATTCGGATCCGATTGGATCCTATGCCGGATTCTATCGGAATCCGACGATCCGACAAAATCCTATAGGATTCCTGGTGACGGAATTACTTCGGATTCCGTTGTGGTCGGATCCAACATCGGATCTCACAATTTCCAACAAACGGATTTCGACAGATCCGATAGGTGACCATAAGGCCATCTTAGAAAATAGCTAAAAACGCCGCTCATCAAATTTGCAGCAAGTGACTGAAAATTTTCCGTACGGAATCCAATGCAAATCCGTCACCAGGAATCCTATCGGATTCTGTCGGATGATCGGATCCAACGTTGGATTGGTTGACCTGGGAAATAACTTTCCAGGTGGATCATTTAAAAACGTGAAAAGTATTACATTATTTGACGAACATCCATTTGAACATCAATTATTTATTCAAATATCTCAGTCGTTTCCGGTCGTCAAGAAATTATCCTTATGTAACAAAACACCACAAAGAAAAAATAATTTAGAAGAAAGTATTTCAACAATTGTTCAATTTTTTCTCTTCTCGTTTTGAATTTTGATGAAGCCCATGACCATTATGTTGAACAATTTCTATTCGATACAAAAACGTTCATATCAAATAATGTATTACTTGGGATGGAGTATGTACAACTGAAACGAGTCACAAATAATTTCACAAAATTAGAAACAAAAAACAATTGCAAAAAAATGGGCTACATATACGAAGAATGAATAACTCGTGCACAATTATTACATCTTTTTTTTTTTTCATTAATATAAAGATGGTTTTGTTTTTTGTTAATTTTCTTGTCAATTTTCTTGTTCATTTAAAAATTTTAATTATAAATGAAATTAAATAAAAAAGATATTGAATAAGAAAAAAGAAAAGTTTAAATAAAAATACCAATCAAATTTATCGGTTACAGAAAATATTTAAAATTGATTTAGGTTCATTTAATAAATTAATAAGATATCGTCTTCTCATGTTTTAAATTGCTTTTAAATTTTTCATGTTCTAGTTAATAATTCATAACTTCAATTTGAAGATTTTTTCACCATGATAAAATAAAAGCATAATAATGTTGTTTCTTAATTATTGTTTTATTTGATTTGTTTTAGAAACAAATTATTTTTATTAAGTACATAGGGGTATCTAAAAGTAGAAAAAAATGTTAATAAATGGAAATAATTGATATTATTTCATATGTCAAATGTATGTTTATTTAATATTGGATATGAAAATTAATGAAACGATGTTATTATTAATTATAATACGAATTAATTCATATTCAATATTCTAATTGATAACATTTATATCTTCATTTTGAATAAAAGAGGAATGATCTAGTGGGAAAAAATTATCGAATATAACTGAACATATACCACATAATATAAATTGGTCAATGACATCCATTCGATTTTTTTGGAGACTGCTTTAGAGGGAAGTTATAATGACCACTACATCATACTATTATAATTTTGATAGCTCTTTTATTTCTATTATTAGAGATTGATCGGAAAATTACATAGAATATCATTCAACATGATGTCCTTTTACAAATATATTTTATTTAAAAATAGTATAAAAAATGTATAATAAAATGTAACATTAGCAAAGTTTTTCTTGTTGAAAACTTTTAATGATGATAATGATGGCCATGATGGCCGTGATGTCCATGAAAATGTGGTGGAGGTGGTGGACAAAAACCACTTTGAGGTGGAGGAGGACAGTAGCTAGGTATTGGTGGTGGAGGACAATAGCCAGGCACTGGTGGTGGACAATAGCCAGGAACTGGTGGTGGTGGACAATAACCAGGATTCGATGGATAATGAGGCTGATGGTGATGATGAGGGCGATGATGATGATGATGGTTGTTATGTGAATATTCTTGACCCATATTTATATATACGATAAATAAATTGAATAAGTAAAAACACGCTTATTTGATACAAAGACAACAGATCTTGTATTTATATACCTTACAATATTGTTGCATCTAGATTTTTCAAGATCTGATTCATTCATGTTTGTTCTATGATAAGAAAAAGCTGTATGACGAAGTAGTCAACTGCGTATTATACGTCATGAGTATTGAAACAAAAGATAACAACACTCAAAATTTTATTTTTTGATGTCGACAAAAAAAGCATGTGCTACGAGAAGATAAGATGAATACTTTTTTTAATGAGTAAATCGTATGTTATTATTATTAATAAAATGACGTATGTGAAATAGAATATGCTATGATTGTTTTGGAATGCAACATCTTTCACTATGAATCATTTTATTTATGATATTAAAATATTTTTCATAATCAAAGTAGTAGAATTTTCTATGTGAACTGCGTTTTGTTGAAGCTATGAAATGTATATAAAAGTTCTTCTTTGACTATTCATTATTTTTTAGAAACTGTTAAATCAGTAAATTTTTTTGAAGAGTTAAATAGATAAGAACAGATACACGCTACATGTCTAACAAAAATGAATATTTCTGGAGCAATAATTTTAATATATTAATTAAATTTTCACTTCTTGTATACAGATATACATATATTTTTTATTGATAAAACATGAAATAAAATGAACAAGTCAATTTAGTACAAGATACTGTTTTCAACAACAAAAAAAGACTTTTTTTTATACACCTCAATAATGTCCATGATGATGATGATGACCATGTGGTGGTGGTGGACAAAAATTAGACGAGGGAGGTGGTGGACAATAAGCAGAAGAAGGAGGTGGCGGACAAAAATTCGAAGGAGGAGGTGGTGCATATTGATTATGACCTTCATATTGATATTGTCCTGGGCCAAAGTTCGACGTCGGTGGTGGACAGTATCCACTCGGTGGGTTAAAATGTGAATGATGACCACCACCTGATGGATATGGTGGTGGTGGACAATAGCCACCAGATCCTGCAGTAAAATTTGGTGCACTAAAACCACCAAATGTTGAATCAGTAGGAGGCGGTGGTGCGTATGGACTTTGGTATGGATTATTGTAACTCATTTTTTTAAGTAACTGCGTAAATTAAATAATTCGACGTTAACAGAGTATAACTGGAATAAATGAGATATTTATGATAAGCTAAAGAGCTTATATACAACGTCTTGTATAGAAAAACGTCAGAAAGATAAGCTTACCTTAGTAACATAATGTTTTATCTTAGAGAGAGAGAGAGACAGAAATAAAAAAAGACATATGTCACACGGTTTGATGTAACTGATATGTTGACAAAACAATGAAAGTATTTTCTTTCCAGTTCATTCCAGATTGAAAGATAATCGCAAAAAAATCATAAATTCTAAAATAATCATATCTCGACTACCAAATCAAGTCATGATATATTCACTTAGTATTATTCATCTGACAAAAAACGAATCATATCTGACAAAAATTTCTTATGAAAAATGTTTTTATCATTGAGTTTAGCATAAGTGTCACGAATGCATATACTTACGATTATTCATCAATTGAATATAGATTAAAAAAATTTTGACTGCTAGTTTCGCTTCAATTACATTTCTATTTTTTTCTGTTTCATAATTCAGTAACATTGATTAGATAAAAGACTTGTGTATATAACATTTCAAAAGTAAGGAGATGTAAATATTTCTGTGTCTCTTCTAATGTTCAGATGATTTCATTCGTTTTGTCATGAAATAATAATGCATAAACAATAATAGTACTAATAAAAATAATATTTCCGATAAGAGCAAAACTCAAGCTTAAACCTTGTATGACTCCTTTAAGATAGATGACAATAAGAAGACCAAATGTTGATACAATTAAAATAGCACCAATAAATATAGCTAGCTCATTTAGACCTGTATTATCATTATACTGATTACAATTTGAAGTAATAACAATTACTATAGATAAAATGAAATAAAACAGAAGAATTAACATTGGCCAATATAAATTAGGTAATATGCAACTCAATAAAAGAAAAGTAACACCGATTGTACATATCATTGATAAAATTATAATCTTAGTTAAAATACTTAATTGCATCTTATTTCATTGTTTATATAATAACAAAATAAAGAGAAAGAAAAATGAATAGAATAAACATACGCGCGTTTAGAAGATACCAACATTAGTATTTATTTTAGATATACAAATTAAATATATATACAATTACAATTTAACTTATGCAGTAAAAAAAGCAGATAATAGTTTCACTGTCTTATTTTTAAAAATCATCACTTCTTTCTTTCTTCTATTATCTCTTTTAGATTCTATCGAAAAAAAACGAAAAAAAAAAATTAAAAGTTAATGGATATTGAGATAAATAGAATGATAATACACAGTTTAAAATAAACCCGAAATAACAACAACAACAATAACAACAAAAAATAAATATTGCGTTGGAAATAAAAGAAATGTAGATAAATGATTAACTCGCCGAAAAACGATTGAGATCATCGAGCATGCGTTTTTTTCTACTCCATTGTATATATTGGGCATAAAGTGTTCGTGCACATATTAAAATTCGGTCAGCACAATGACGACGACGATATCGATCAAAATGCATGGATATTTCTTGTTCATCAAGATTATTCTGTTTTAATAATACTGTTCGATGTGCTAAGAATATTGATACACAAACAAAAATTAAAAATAAATTATCTTCTTCTAGCCATGTTGTATCTCCCGAAGGTAAACGTTGTAACCAATTTATTGTTAAGGAATTTTGTGAAGAAGAATTCGTAAGAGTATTCATAGCATAACTACTAGTAGATGTTGATATATTATCTGAATCAAATTCAGATATTTCACTAAGTGAAAATGAATTTTCTAAACTTTTTTCTCGTGGTCTCGTATATGTTGAATTGGTATTCATATTCATATTATTAAATGAAGAACATTGATATTCATCACTATCTGAAGCTGAATTAAAATCTAATTGTTGTTGTTGTTGTCGACTTTGTATCTCTGTTAATAGTTGTTCTTTATTATGAAAAGCTAATGAAGATGAACGATGTTTATATTTTTGAGAATTAAATTCATCGAGTTGAAACAATTGAGGACAACTAACTGTACGACGTTGTACAAGTCGAGGAGGTGATGGACATAATATATCAGTAATCATTGTATCCGATGGTGAAGTTATTAAAGATATTTCACTGAGTTGTGGGGGTTCACTATCAATTGGTAATGTTGCCCACATGACTTCAAGTACACGTAGAGCATCATTAAATGGAAATTCACGTTTACATTCGAGCACGAGCCAACGATATGTAAAATAAAGATTCACTAAATAATCAAAAAACAACATAGGTATATATATATTTATAGAATTATATCAAGATTTAATATACCTGCATCACATGATTCAAGAAAACTCCAATAAACAGGATCAATAGCTTGTAAAAGTACTTTAAGATGATGAAATTTAGTTGCAATAGCAACACCATCTGCAGCAAAATTTGCTCGAAT
This sequence comes from Adineta steineri, assembly GCA_905250115.1. NCBI lineage: Eukaryota > Metazoa > Rotifera > Eurotatoria > Adinetida > Adinetidae > Adineta > Adineta steineri. The sequence goes on along the minus strand of CAJNOI010000027.1, from coordinate 466,503 downwards.
ACGTCTCATTATTGAACAAAAGCAAATATATGCTAATCCTTCTTCACGCATAATATAAAATATAATCGAAGCATAATCAGTCATACCTAAACAAAAATATTCGTTATTTTTATGAAAAAATTTCTAGTTTCACGATTTATCAGATAAGATAATTTGATAAAACTCTTATAATTGCGTAATCAAACGTGTTAACTCTTGGCATATATATATATTTTTAGTTTATATTCTATTTATAACTGTGATAAGAATAAATAATTTCGAATACAAACCTTGACAATATGTAGTATTTGGATGATTAACACAGTATGTCATAAGAATATGAAATAGAGCTTGGACATTCTCATAACCATCACCAGAATCCGCATAAAAACCAAATGCTCTATCAGTTCGAGAAACATCTTTTTCTATAGTACGCATAGTTAATCGAATATTTTCATTTTGATGTTCTTCATCCATCCATCGTTTTCTCAATCTAATAAATAACAATAATCGTTCGAAATTATTTTTTTGAAAATAAAAAAAAATTGATAACAAACGTTTTATATTTGATTTCTATACGTTTGAGATAATCAATACGTGCAAGACCGGTCATATTTAATGGAAAAATATTTAATAAATGACGCCATACAACTTTTCGATAGGATGGTTCAATACCGCCTTCGAAAATAGCTTGACGTAATTCATTAACATGTATAAGACGTCCTTCACAATCAAGAAATTTTTTCATATCACCTTCACCAAGAGCATTTGAACCACGTCGTTCATTTCCTCCATACATCCAATCTAAAACAATTTAATATATATATATTGAAAGAAATCATTTCTAAAAATGAAAATTATACTTATAGCTTTATTTAAAGCTGAAGCTGCTTTTCCTGCTGTTTGATTTACAGTTGCAATAATAGATCGACTGTCAACATTAAACCAACGAATATTTGCATTGAAATCATTTAATCCAACAAAATCCCAATCATCAAGACCTAGTATGAAATAAAATTTAATATAATAATTAAATTAACAGAATTCAATACCTTCTTCTCTTGCTGTTATTTCATAGCGTAATCTCAAATAGGAACCTGGTTGAACAGCTTGTATTGACGCATCAAGATCCCAGTCAGACCAAATAGCTGTTATTTGTTCGCGTCCAGTTGATAAACATCTCTGAAGTGCGCTTATAGTAAAATCTGTTTTAATATCGAATGCTTGTGCAATCAGACATTGTAATGTTTGATAAGTGGTAAGACGTGGATCAATACAAAATTTCTTTGATGAACCTGCCTCCTGTGCTTCATCACTTGTATTACTGTTCGGTTTCTATGATAGTTTATCATTTAAAAAATAAATAAATAATAACAATAGAAAATATATTTTCTTACATATACTTTTATTCTCACGACGTCTGGGTGAGCAGACCCAATAACAGACATCGAGGGTAGCGAAGTACTCGCTCGAGGTAAAGTCCAGATCTGAAAGAAATTTTAAATAATTTTAATAAATAATAAAATAATAATAATTTACGCACTTTAGATTCTTTCACGTTTGTAACTCTCGTCTTCATATTTATCTGACTCACATGTAACTGCGTCTCAAAAAGATTTATTCTTTTATTTCACTCTGTCTCTCTCTTTCTCTGGTTTTTTTTCAGGCACCTGATGTCTTCAAATAAAACTAAGTATATCAATGTCAAGGATGTCCGCTGATAAGAAAAATCCTAGATAGACAGAGGGGCGCGTGGGGTGTCACGCCCCCCTGCCTTGGAAAATTTTAATTTTCTTTTTGGTCAATAAAATCAAAAACAAGGGTTTTTACGTATTTTTTAGTCTTAGATTTAAGCAAAAAGGACTTTGCGTCCTTGATAGACAGTAAAAATCAAAAATCTATCTTTATCACATATTTCCATATTTAAGGTCTCTAGAAAAGCTATACTTAGGAAAACTAAAAGAAAAAAAAACAAAGACACAACAAGTTTTACTATATGAAATAGTTTCATTCAAGTAAAGAAATTATTTTTATATAAAAAAAAACTAATTTTTTTGTCGTAACCAAGCACATAATTCATTTTGAATCAGTTCCACAGCATGTACATGTAATAATTATGTCCTTGCCATTATTCACTTAATTTGTCTTCATTGGGTGTCATAGACATACTTGATGAAGTATCTTGTTAAAAATATGTATGTGTACCATGTAAATACAAGTATATAGTAATTAAAATAAATTGACTTATCATATTAAGTTGTCCATTAAAAAAAGAAGTAAACTTCACTGTCTGGAACTGACAAAACTCTATATTATACATTTTTCATAAGACTATGTTGTAAATGGCATAAACTGGATATATTCAAATGAAAATTTTTTGAATAAAATCTATCTATGCGTAATAAATCACATAATTATCATATCAAGATAATAGCGATAAGTAAAAGAATATTCTCATACGTATTTCATTAAGTAAGTTCAATATTAAACACTAAGAAAATATCTAATAGAATTATCATTTAATTACAAAGATCTTATAATGGATGAATAGATTCCAAGGATACTAAATTTACAAGGAAAATATTTCTATAATTTGAAGAACATATTATGTCGAGTATTAATTGAGTTATATTGTTATAATTAGACTAATGAAAAAAAATAGTTTTCTTCAACTCTAGAATAAAAACTTTCATGTAGATTAAAGAAATTTCTTGAGCAATTCCCTAATGATCTAAAGTTTTCTGTTTTGAATTACATTTTTATAAGATTGAAATTACGTGTTCTTTCACACTAACACGATCGTGTCAATACTATGTCAGAAAGTATAACTGTCTCAATGATGATAATTTTATTATGTATATAAAATTTCGTTAGTACAATGATCTTTAAGACAGAAAAGAAATTTATTCCAGTCGAATACACTGTGGCACAAGAAGTGCAATTGTAGTATTTGTGTATATAATTTTATGAACAACACGAAGGAGGCGTATTTTTTCCAGTTTTTAATTATAAAGCGACGGTTTTATATCCGGAAAAGAGGATTCTACTTAATAAAACGCGTTTATTAGATGGTAAATATTGTAACTACACATATTGATTATAAAAAATAGTCCATAAAAAAACTGAACATTCCATTTTGGATATATTCAAATAGGTCACTATGTTGATGTCATATACTCTTTATCGATTTCAAGTGTGTTGTTTTTATCACCTTTACGGTTAAGCTGACCTTATCCGTCTCCGATAGAATATCATTTGTGTTATTCGCATAAAATACAAATATTTATACCTAACTTAAATAACAAAATATATAGATTATCTATTTCCTATTCCTTATCAATTTCGATGAATCATATCATTGTTTTGAATACCATAAATACTTTTATAGTAACATACTCACGCAAATACCAACTATTTCTTGTTTATGAATGACTGTGAATTTTCATGCACAAAATAAATAAAGAGAAATACAGATAAATTTAATAATATTGTAGTTGATTATCAACTATAGGAAGTGTTAATTCAGATGCAGTAAAAGTAATTGTAATCATTTATTATGTAATATTAAATATTATACAAATGAAATAGTTGTATCAATTATAAAATTTATTGGCATATAATCATAAATTCCATCATTATTCACTGATAATAATTGTAGAATATTATTGCTACATACCATAATTCTATTTTGAGAAATATTCAGAACAGAAAATGATAAATGAACTGCATGACTAGCTAAATAACTACAGTTGAAATTCACGTTGTGGACTCGCTGTTTATCTAAAAAAAACTAACAGATCAATAAAACATTATTTAGATATGAGCAGAATCAAGATTATAGGAGAGAGAAATAACTAGTAGTTGAATTGAGAATATGAATAAATTTGTAATGTTCCTACTGACGAAAATATATCATAAATCAATGCAAATTCATAAAGAGATGTCATTCGCCGACTGAATCAATCAAAGAAATGAGTATTTAATAACTGTTCTAGATTTATTATAAAGAAAGTTTGAGGAAAGTTCTCTTGATACCAACACCGGAAATTAATCTTATCTATCGAGACTAAAAATAAATAAAATTGATTTTGTATATCGTTAATTTAGATTCTGTGTGAATATATACAACAATATTCTTTCTTAAAAGACCGAAGAAATATTATCAACTAGATCTTCATTTCAAAAAGGTGAATAGTAATCATAAGATTCTAATCTAACAGTCAACAGCTGTCGTATAAAAATAAATCATTTCTAATTATTCATGCGAAAGCAATAGAGGGACATCTTGCATCGAATAATTCAAATCAAATTTAAACTTTTGGAAACTTTTTTATTAATAGATTAGCCTTTTTTGTAAAAAAAAAGATTCATTTCATCTTAATCATTTTTTCGCTACGAATAAAAAACAAAAAATTCATATATTCGCCAGAGAGAAAAAAAATCTCGAGCTACACGTGTTTTTTATTTAAACAAAACTTTTGCCTCGAGAAAAACATAAAAAATCCATAAATAAATATTAAAATAAGCAGATGACAATAGAAAACATTTAGTCCACTATTGGCTATATTCCAACCAATCAAAATCTTGATTGAATTCTTTACAATGATTATGATTTAAACTGCATAATTAACTTAAATAAAAACATCATCAACGAAAGAAAGAAATAAATAACAAAAGAAATCTTTTCAACTTTTATCTAAATATTTTTTTTTGAAAAATTTTTTCTACTAAAATATAATTTTCATTAGTCAATTCGAAATAGACAGAGACAGTCTATATGTTTTTATATATCTTCAAAAAAGAGTATTGATACCGTTAGAAATGGCCACATATTGTTATTTCTTGTCTTCAACATTATTTTGTTTTTCAATTTATAGATAATAAAAAAAAACGAAACCACGAACATTTTCGCTACAATTTGTGTCTTACGATTTTATTATATTGAAAATAAAAAATGTTGAAAAATAATTAAAAGAAACCAAAAAAAAAACGAAATTAGCTTTTTTTTAAATATTTAATTTTCGTCCCCTAATCCTTTTCGGAACACATATTACAATTGTTATTCTCCTTTTTACTTGTTATTGTTTAAAATGGCCAACGAACAAGATAAATTAAATATCGATGGAATTATTCAACGGTTACTTGAATGTAATATATATAATTTATTCATAATATTTTTGATTATATAAGAATTTACTTCTATTTAGTTCGTGGAGCTAAACCCAATAAAAATGTTCATTTAAGCGAAAATGAAGTACGTGGGTTATGTTTAAAATCACGAGAAATATTTCTCAGTCAACCGATTTTACTTGAACTTGAAGCACCACTGAAAATATGCGGTAATGATTAAATTTTCGAAATTTTCTTACTAAATTCTTTCGTTTTGTTTCTATTTAGGTGATATTCATGGTAAGCAAATGCAAAATATTTCGTGTCAGGTCTTTTTTTATTTCAATTGAATATATTTTTAGGACAATATTACGATCTTCTTCGATTATTTGAGTATGGTGGTTTCCCACCAGAATCTAATTATTTGTTTCTTGGCGATTATGTCGATCGTGGAAAACAATCACTTGAAACAATATGTCTTTTATTGGCTTACAAAGTATTTCTTTTTCTTTCATTCTATTCCTATAATTTCTAATTCATTGTTATTTTAAAGATAAAATATCCAGAAAATTTCTTTCTTCTTCGTGGTAATCATGAATGTGCATCAATTAATCGTATATATGGATTTTATGATGAATGTAAACGACGTTATAATATAAAATTATGGAAAACATTTACTGATTGTTTCAACTGCCTGCCTGTTGCTGCGATAATTGATGAAAAAATATTTTGTTGTCATGGTGGCCTAAGTCCTGATTTACAATCTATGGAACAAATTCGACGAATAATGAGACCAACAGATGTCCCTGATCAAGGTTTATTGTGTGATTTATTATGGTCTGATCCTGATAAAGAAGTAAATGGTTGGGGAGAAAATGATCGTGGTGTATCATTTACATTTGGAGCGGAAGTTGTATCGAAATTTCTACATAAACATGACTTAGATCTTATATGTCGTGCTCATCAGGTTTATTCTTTAATATTTATTTTTAGCTAAATATTAATTTTTAATATTTCAAAGGTTGTGGAAGATGGTTATGAATTTTTTGCAAAACGGCAATTAGTTACATTATTTTCAGCGCCTAATTACTGTGGTGAATTTGATAATGCCGGAGCGATGATGTCTGTTGATGAAACACTGATGTGTTCTTTTCAAGTAAAACAAGATTTTATTTACACCAAATAACTTTTTTAATTTATATTTTTATATAGATTTTAAAACCATCTGAAAAGAAAGCGAAAGCTCCATCATTGGGTAATAATCGTCCAGTCACTCCTCCACGTGGTGGTGGAAATACTGGTATGAAAGATACTATGATGAAAGATACGAAAAAACCTATGTAAAACCTGTGCAACGAAACATTTTTATATATTAAATTTAAATGAAGACACTATCTTTCTGCTTTTTTCAAACCCCTTCGCTTATATTTTTTCCTTTCCGGTTGCATAGTCTTATTTAACTAAATCAGCAACGTAGACATCATTCGTCTTTTGTACATAATTAATATCACCATTTTGTACGCGCACGTACTTTTTTTTCTTCTTTATATATTCATATATTTACTAGAACTATCATTCATTCATATATATATATTTCATTTTTCTTTCTCTTTTTGTTGTTGTTATTATTGTCGTCTTTGTCAGTTGTTTGGTTTTTTTTCTTCTTCTTCTTCTTCTTCTCTCTCCTCTTCTTCTTCTATTTCAACATAAATGAAAGACACTCTCTGTTCGTGTGCATTCGACAACATAATCGGTCGGTTTATTATCTTTTTTTCTTCTTCTCTGGACCATATATGTATGATTTCTAATATGTTTGATGATGTCGATCTATATGGCTAGACAATATAACCAACGAAAGATGAATGTTTATACGTCAATTAAATTTTTTTTTTCTCTTTTTTTCTTTCTTCTTTATTAGAACAACTTATTGTCAGCCATTTTTTTCCTTTTTGTGTGTGTGCGTGTGTGTGTGACTTCTATTTGAGAAGAATAAAAACAAAAAGGGATTCAAGTAGTATTTGTGTTTTTTTTCTCAAGTATTTTTAACAATGAATAATGATAATAATAGATTTTTCTAAATGTCATAGGTGAGACTGTTTCGAATGTGATGATAAATTTATAAAAAGAGAATCATTATAGTTACAATATGAATAATGAAACGATGTCAAAACTGGACATAGATTAATAATCAAATGAGAATACAAAGAGATCGGCGATTAATCAATTGAAGATAAATACGTGCAGAACGAATTGAATATGATGTACTTTTGAAATAGAAAATGAAATTTATATTTCATGGATATAAATATGAACAGTTAATATAATTGATATAAGGATGAACATGATCACACAAAAAAAGCATACATATAAAATTACATAGGATTAAAACATCGAATATAAATAAAAAAAGTGATTGCAGCTCATTAAAATTAAATGATTACAAAACTTGATTTTATCAAGAATTATTTGTATTGAAAAATATGCTAAAAATGATTTACATTGATTGCTGTTCGAAATGAAAAATTTCCAGTTGAATTCACTAATTCTCAAACTTCATAAACAATTCTCTTTCAAGTTCAAATAATTATATGAACAATTTGAGCATTGTGAATCTATATCAATTGAAAGACAACTTCAAAAATTCTTATAATCTTTTGAATTGTAAAAGGATATGAATACTGAGTTAATAAGCTATACTTTTTCATCCTATCTGGAAAATGTCTCTTATTTCAGAATATCATTTTTATTACAATATAATCAATGTCTTTCAACAATTGTTTATCATCATCTTCTGTATCTCGTCAACCTCTGTCAACTACAACAAATCTCAATGAAATAAAACCACCACATCATCATTATCACTATCATTATCATTATCATTATGCACCAATGACAATAACAACTATTGCTCATCCATTCTATAATTATTGTCAACAAAATCAAGAATGTTCAAATACATTTGCATTAGTACCATCAATGCCCATGATTGATCATCAAATACAATTAAATTATAAAGAAAATCTTCATCAAAATTCAATACTTAAATTACGTCGTTGTGTTTCTTTATTTCTTCATTTAATTGGTATTTATCTCATATAAAAATATATTTCGTTTTTCAATATCTATTTTATAGATAATTCATCCATATCTGATTTTCTTAAACATGACAAACATTTTCGACATGCTGATAAAGTAAAAAAAACATTTATTTCATATTGAGATCAATTCATTTTTCTTTGATAATTTTAGTATTTATTAGCAATGACATTAATTTATTTTTGGCGAGCTAAATTACGTGAACATTATTATACAAAAGATTCGTTTTATTTAGCATTGTATGAATATGACGAGAAAAAAAAACACATTTTTATATAATATTTATTTCTAGATGGTTAGCTCATGATTCTGTTGAAGAAGATCTTACAGCTAAATATGGATTATTACCATGGGCACTTCAAACAAATGATGGTCGTCCATCAGTTGATTTAAAAAATGATTTTAAAAGATTTTTAACCAAAAAAAATGATTTATGGACTCGTATAGGCTTTCGAGCTCGAGTTACTAAAGATGAATGTGATGAAGTAAAGAGATTTATTTAAATTCTTATATATATATATAACAAAATATATGTGATAATAGATTATGCTTATTCAACCAAATCATTGGCTTTGGCAAAGAGAACGATCGACTGATTATCATAAAAAAATGGCTAAATTAAATCGACGACAAAAAACTGATACAATAAATAATGAAACTAGTTGTTCATCTTCTTTGTCAATATCAACTGTTGATGAAACAAAGTAAGTTTTATTATTTCGAGTATTAAGACATTCGTTAGTATTTTAATCTGGAAGAAAAGATGTTGGATTGTATCTTTTTTTTTGTATAATATTCCTCACCATTTCTACAGGTCAATCATGATTGTCGATGATATAAATCAAACTAATTTTTCTTGGACAAGTGATAATGAAATCGACGAGATAATTATATTAGATTAAATTGTTTTCTTTTTTTTTTGTCATTTCAAAGGAAAATATTCTTTATTTTTGTTTGTATGTGTGAAATCTAGGAACTGTATATTTCATTTGTTATTTATTTAAGAAGAAAAAACAAAACCAAGAAGATATTTTGAATTAATATAAATTTAGAGAAAACTAATAATTAGATTTTTTTCTTTCTTTATTTAGTTCGATGGATACTTTAAATGGACAATCAGTTCCAGATAATATTTCGATGGATACAGCAAATGATGAAGATTGTTGAAATTTATAAGTTTATTTATTTTCTATTTGAGTTTTTTTTAAGTTGAAAATATATCAAATTAAATTTAAGTTTGCAAGTTTATATTAAGTATGTTTGTTAGTTAATATATATATGTTCAATGCTTCTCTTTTTTTTGTTGTGTTAATATGTAATATGTTTGAAATCCCAGGTGGATTTCTAGTATGCTATTGAATTGAGTTATATAATATGTTTGTTTAATATTCGTTCTGTTTATCCCTGGTGGATATGTTTTATTATTTTATGTTTAATAATAGAATATTATAAATGTCATGATAGAAATCTGTTGTGTATGTTTAATTAGTTGAATGATGATATTAAAATTGTATTTCGATGATTAATTAATAAAATTCAAAATGAGAAAAAAAAATAATTGATTTTATATAAATTGGCGATGAGCGGTATCAATGACAACAGTAAGAAAATCGATACGTTCGTCAACTATGTCACTGAAACACTGACGACCTTTGTATCATTGATCAGTAATGCACTGATACCGTTGATGTCACTGAAATCTAGGGCACACTGACATCTCATAGTTGATTGTTACATGATACTTCAGCATATGTGCTTAAAATAAACAAAGATCGATTATAACCTTGATACATGTGTTTTTTCATGACCATTAATAGTTGTTTTTAAGAAATATGAAGAACTAGAGAATTAAGTGATGTAAGTGAATATCTTCGACAAAAAAAGCACATACATAAGTGATTATTCTAGAAAGATATTTTTGAGAAAATAAAAGTAAATGCATCTTTCAAAGATCGAGGTAAATAAAATAAAATATATATTAGAGACAGACATAACAGATAGTATGAAAATTAATATGTCACTCTTTCTCAAATGTAATTTAACATTTAATAGTCACTTGTCAGAAATACATTTGATAATCTATTCCGCTGATCTAATCTCTCATCTAAATATTTTATCTAGAAAATGGGATGACACTCTGGTTATGAATTACAATCAATGGAAATCCACATCAACATGTCAGTGAAGTCAGTGCGCTCCAAGTCTCAGTGATGCCAATGGTATCAATTCATCACTGATCAATGACATTGAACCTGTCGATGCGCACCGACTGTTGCTGTCGGTGTCATTCAATGTGAATTAATATGTCCAATGATTTTCATTTCTCAGCAGTAATTGTCAATTATTTTTCGCATATAAATTTGAATATCAACAAGAAATAATAATCGTGAAAATTTTAAATAAATCATTCAGTTAGATTCAACTACAAGATGTATCAGATCAAACAGTAATATATATATATATAAGAGATTTGTCAAGAATGTATGCATGTGATCGTTAATATTGATTGTGATTGGCATCTCGCAGAGCTGGGCAAAGTACTTGAAGTACACGTACTCGAGGATATGATTTTGGAGTTCTTGATTATGTCTCATAAAAAATTATTATGTAATTATGTGCTGCATTGATGACATGAATTCATAACGTCTTTTCGTTTCAACCGTTTAAATCTAGATTTTTTTCCTTATCAACTATGACAGAAACTCTTAATCACCCTCAGTACAATAGTACTTGTGCTCGTACTCGAGTACGGTTTTCTTGTACTCGTACTCGAGTACGATTTTGCTGATACTCGTACTCGAGTACGATTTTGCTGATACTCGTACTCGTGTACTCGAGAAGATCCGTACTTGCTCAGCTCTGGCATCTCGTGATAACGATATTAGTTATGGAAAGAGTTTTATCTTGGTAGGATATTCTATACAAGAATTTATCTGTTGTAACTATGAATGATTATGAAGAATTAAATGAAATGTTTTTATATGAAAAATGTTATATAATGTTTATTAAAGTTATTTAGTATAGAATAAATGGAGATATCAATAAAAGCAAAATATTCATAGACATGGAAAATAATATATGAAATACAAAATACAGTTCATTTAAAACATTAAATACCAAAATATAAAAAAAACAAAAATTATTAGTAAAAATTAACTGTCATTTTTATTATCACTATTATTATCAACAGGATCTATCATTTCAATTTGATCAGCTTCACGTTGTTGGACTGAATTAGCATTTGTTTCACTCATTTCAATATCAGTAGCTGGCGGAACAAGTTGGGATGCAGATGAACATGACCATATTGTATAGATAAATGATGCTAGAAATACAGATAAAACAGATGAACAAATATGATAACCAAATTGTGACATTCGTGGTAAAAGAATAATAAGTGTATAACGAAGCATATCGAAAAATTGATTAAGTGAATGTTGAGTACCGCCTATACGACCACGAATATTTTCTGGAACACGTTCTTGTTGTAACTGAGTCACAGTTAAATCTGCAATCCATAATCCTAATAATAAATATCGATGAATAAAAAAAATCAAAATTTTGATCTAAATGAAAATTTACCAAATCGATTGAGTGTAATACCAATGACAAGTAAAAGAACGGAAAATTTCGAATTTGAACATTCAAATGGTTTTATATTTATTGTACTATCTTTATTAGACATTTCATATAAATGACAGGAACCAATTGTAAATCGTTTAAATGGTGTAAATGATGTACCATGAACAAATAGAGATAATAAACAAAGAATTAACATCGAAAATTCTGACCAAAAACCAATAACACCTGTACGTACAAGACCTGTACGTTTAACAAAAATTGGATAAATAAATGTACCAATAATGCCAACAATTGATCCTAATGCATTCAATAAACCCAAAAGAACTTCTGATAAACCTTGTTCAATTACATAAGCTAAATATGAGAATTTATATAAGAAAAAAAACATCTTTTAAATTTCGATTCAATCTTTACCTCGTGTTACAGAATCAAAACTTAAAACAGTCATATAAAGTAATGCAAGTGAAAGTCCCGGTAAACAAACTGATAAAGATGTATATGTTTTTAGGCCTTGAAACGATGGACAAAACCTGATTAAAATAAAGGTTATACAATAAAATAAATCTTTTTATTTATGTAATAAAATGTATACTTCGATATTCCTTCGTTTTTCTTGGATTCGGTTGATTCTAAATAATAATAATATAATAAATATTTTTATTATAATCCTATTCATTTACTTTCACTGGAAGTTTTATGAGATAATACATCGATAGCTGAATGATAGACTCGTGTATATAAGAAGAGTTCAAAACCAAGTGAAACAACATTCCAACCAGCAATTAGTACAGCACTTATCCATCGAGATGTAAATGCCATAACAGCACCTGTTAAAATAGGTGCTAATACACCACTAAGTAGATCAATTCGACGAAGTGTAGCATTCGTATCTATTCTAATTGACAATAGTTTAAAAAAACAAAATAGAATAAGAATAAACGAGAATCTACTAGCTAAATTTTGTCGATCAGAACCATATAATGCAACAATCCAATCTCTTGATATTGATACTTTACATGCAACACTCGATAATTGTGCTATCATACCAATACCAATTAAAAATCCTAATAAAATCCAAGATTATAGAATAGACAAAAAACAACAACAAATGATTAGATAAAATTAACCTTGAATTATAATCATCCAATTTGCTGGAATAGTAGATTGATTGTATAAAGCATATACAACTAAAACTGCCATTGAAGCAACAGATAAATTTTGAAAAAATAATATTTTTCGAAGAGCTATATAAGAAAATGTCTTAAATAATTCGATAGAAAAGAAAAACAATTTACATGATAGACGAGGATTACGATCAATCCAATTTCCAATAGCAGTAGCAAATAAAATAACAACTACGTTAAGTGCAATACCATTTATAGCTACACCTTGCAGATTAGTTGGGTTTAAAGAAATAAAATAAATACCAATAGCAAAATTCCACATACGATCTCCCTATACAATAATATTTCTCTTATTATTAAGATATATATATATATATATGAAGCATTTTACATGCACAACACAATAGCAATTATACCTACCCAAGATGATAGAGTCATTGCAATGTAAAGATAGATTTTTGTATCGTCTATAAATGATTTATATATAGATATATGTAAATGAAACGATTAATTTATTTTACTACCATATTTTGATTTTGGTTTATCAATTATTTCGACATTTGTTGGCGGTTCATTTAACTCAGAATCTGTCATTATACTCTACAACGCGTACAATTACGTTTAATAAAATAAGATATTTAGTAGTTAATGGTAGTAAATATGAAAACAAACTCTGATAAACGAGTTCGTGGTCTTTAGTGATAAGATATGACCAAAAAAAAAGTGCATGTTATGTTGTATGTTTATTTAACTTTGTTCTTTTTCAAAGGACAATCTAATCATAATAAAAAGATGAATCCTCTATTTTTAAAAGGGGAAATGGTAGCGACAAAAATCTATAATTTCAACATTGATAGAAAAGAAAAACTATTAAATTGTTGTATCATCACTTGTACGATGAAGAAATTGCGTTCATTTTCATTATCTATTATAAATTTTTGTGATTTTTGTTATTGTTGCCATCTTCTGTATATGTAAATACGTTTGAGTCACCTTGAAAGCTACGTTGTTTAAGAAAGATCTTGCACATACGTGCAAAAGCAAATAAGACTGGCTCTTCATTATAACGAACTAAATCAGGAAATGCTTTGCGAAAATGTGCTGTTGCTTCTTCTATAAAAACACAAGAACATTTTTTTAAACAAAAAAAATCATATTAGTTCATACCTAAATGATAATGTGGTACTTTAGTAAAAAGATGATGGATCTGATGTGTACCAATTGAGTGTATTATTGAATGTGCATGACCATAGTGACGATCAACAGTTGATAATTGTCCTTTTACATTATTCCATTCTGAATCTGTATACCATGGTACGTCACTAAAATAAATCAGTTATTAGACTTATAATGATGCGAACAGCTATCTAAATCTTCTGACTATAATTAATTCTTAGAATATTAGAAATTTATTATTATAAATAAAATATATTACATTTCGGTATGATGTAACAAAGTTATAATGACCATATAAGATGCAAAGATAAACACCGGTATAAGATGATAAGCGAGTAAGTTAATAAATCCATATGTCATGGCATAAACAAACATCAAATAACACTAAAATGTAAAATTAAATCAAAAAACAAAATAAATTTTGTTTTAAATTTACCATTCCGAGATATAAAGCGAGTGATGAGCAAACACCGAAGAAATGTTTATTATAAAACATTGGATCAAACTTAATTAAAAATAAGAAAAGAATTTCTTTTCTTTATATTTCAAACAAAAAAAATTAATATATTTACTGGATTAAAATGATTGACTGTTCTTGGTGAGTAGCCCTTTATTAAATAATAGAACCAACCAACACCGGGAAACCAAAAAAATATATCATCCATAAGCGAATCTTCATGAGCTTCACCTTGTTGAGGATAAAAAACTTCATCTTTATCAATATTACACGTGTTTTTATGATGTTTATTATGGGTAACCTAACAATCAACATACATATTTTAAAAATAGGTCAATTATTTATTCTACAATACCTTCCATGTATAATATGGTGCTAAAATCCAAGTGTGTAAGATCGTTCCTAGATAGAATTAAAATTATTTTTTTATTTATTCATAATAATCTCATATTTCTTACCAACAATATTGTTTAATAATGGATAAAAACTAAAACTTCCATGTCCACAATCATGTCCAAGTACAAACAGTGATGTATAAAGTGTACCTAAAAATAGAAACAAATAATATGATCAATAAAATTTTGTAAATAAAGAAAAAAACAAGACAAACCTTGTATATACCAATAAACAGGGAAAAACATGAAACCATATGTAAACATTTTTTGAATTTGATACATTACAAAAAATGTCAATGCAACATAAACAATATCTTTAGCAACATAGGTCATCGATTCTCGAACGGTGGGACGAAAACAATGTGATGGTATTTTTACTTTTATTTCCGATAATGTTGGTAATCGATGAGGTGATGTTGAATCTATTTGTTCATCATGACTACTTTCAACAAGTGTATTATGTCCACCTTTTCCCATGTTTTATGTTGTTGGAAGTAGATCTTAAACACTAAAGAAAAAAAAAATTACGCCCAATTTATTTAAATACGCAACTAGACCAAAATCACATGATTACTGATTAAACTCAATAGATACTACTCATACGTAGACTATCTAGGTCGACAGAATCACGCCATATTATTTATCAGACAGTGGCGCCGAATTCTTTCTTTCATATATATGTATAAACTTTGACAAAGCATATTTTTCAAACAGTGATTGTATAATAATTAATAACAAGTATTTATTTGGACGCATAATTAATTAAAAAGAGGTCGCTAGTTATCTCTTACGGGTATGCGGTGTCGACATGCAACGAAAATGATATGGTTAAGTGTTTCAATCAGACGTACTCGCGACTAGGCGAGGTCATTTGAAAAAATTTGTTTTCGTTTTCGTTGCGTGTAGTGTAAAACAGTACACAACACTAGCAAAGCATGGCACCTAATAGTGATGATCGTATAAAATGTAAATATAATAATAAATATAAAATTAAAATCATAAAAATTTATTTCCATAGCACGAGAGATTTCATCAGCTAATCATGATGAATTATTGTCTGTTTTCAATCGTTATGCTCATCATGAACATCTTGGTCAACTTTATATGACACCGAATGAATTTTTACAAGATTATTTAGGTTATTTAAAAGGTGATAATATTGATCCAACAACACTTAATATTCTTGCATCATTAGTTGATTTAAATAAAGATCAAAGTATGTAGTTTTTTTTATTATTTATAAATGTCATTTGTTTTTTTTCCTTCAATAGAGATAACGATAACTGAATTTATCAATTTTGAAGCATTATTAACTGCATCGGATTCTTTATATCGTCTTGCTTTTCAATTATTTGATCGTCATGGACAAGGTTTTATTACTTTTGATGATTTTCGATATATTATATCAGCAACAAAACAGTTTAAAGAATTTCCTTTTAATTTTGATTCTGAATTTGTTCACATGCATTTCGGTGATAAGCACCAAAGACAAATTACATATAAAGAATTTACGCAAATTTTACTAGGTAACAAAAATTCTATTTTTTGTTCTTCTAAATTTTAATTATATTATTTTCATTTAGATTTTATTGATGAACAAACAATTCAAACATTCCGTAAATTTGATAAAACAAATGTTGGTTATATTTCATTAAAAAATTTCGAAATTATCCTTAAAGAAATACGACAATATCAATTATCCGATTTTATATCAACAAATTTACATGATATTGTTAAATTATCATCATCAACAGCATTACCAAATCAAATTTCATATCCATATTTTACAGCATTTCTACAATTATTATCAAATATTGAATCAATGAGAAAGATCTATTTATCTATATGTGCAAGAAAAGCACATACATATAAATCAGCAAGTATAACAAAAGAGGATTTTTTAACAGAAGCACAACATTTTCCACGTACAACACCATTACAAATCGATATTTTATTTGCTATAACACGTGTATTACATCAAAGTCATTTTGGAAAAGATGTTGCAAATGAATATGTTGATTTTAATGATTTTGATACAATATCAGCTAATGAACATTTATTACCATATCGATTACGATCAGAAATTGTTGATGAACATTATAAAGTTGAACATCAAAGTATTGGAATGAAAGTTCTTGAAAGTGGTTATCGATTTGGTCTTGGTATGAAAGAAAATTTATATATATAGATATTTATAAAATACAAAAATTTATTTAGGTAGTATTGCTGGTGCTGTTGGTGCTACAGCTGTTTATCCTATTGATCTTGGTAAATTCGATTTTTGTATATTTAAAAAAAAAGAACTTTTTTCTGATATTTTAAAGTAAAAACTCGTATGCAAAATCAACGAAGTACAAGTATTGTTGGTGAACGTCTTTATCGAAATTCGATAGATTGTTTTAAAAAAGTTATTCGACATGAAGGTGTTTTTGGTTTATATCGAGGTAAAGGAAATGACTCAAAAAAACAAAATTAGATAATCAATCATTTTAGGATTAATTCCTCAATTGGTTGGTGTTGCACCTGAAAAAGCTATTAAATTAGCAATGAATGATTTTGTTCGTGATAGATTAACATTACCTGATGGAACTATTCCACTTTGGGCTGAGGTTGTAGCTGGTGGATGTGCCGGAGCATCTCAAGTATAAATATACTCTTTTTTTCTTTAAATTATTTATTTTACATATTAATATTCTAATTAACTAGGTTACATTTACAAATCCATTAGAAATAGTTAAAATTCGTTTACAAGTTGCCGGTGAACTTCAATCTGTTCGTCGTCCAGCTGCTACTGAAGTCATACGTGAACTTGGACTTCGTGGTTTATATAAAGGTGCTCGTGCATGTTTTCTTCGTGATATTCCATTTTCTTGCATCTATTTTCCTGCTTATGCTCATACCAAAAAGAAATTTGCTGATGAACATGGCTATAATGATCCAAAAAGTTTATTCATATCCGGTCTTCTTGCTGGTATACCAGCTGCTGGTCTTTGTACACCAGCTGATGTTGTTAAAACACGTTTACAAGTACAAGCAAGAAAAGGACAAACGAAATATGATGGGTTAGTTGATGCTTTTAGAAAAATTTATGCTGAAGAAGGATGGAGAGCTTTTTGGAAAGGTAATCACATATAGATAGATAGATAGATTGATTGACTATTATTTTAATAAATTTAGGTGCTGGTGCACGTATGTTACGTTCATCACCACAATTTGGTTTTACATTACTTACCTATGAACTTCTTCAACGTGCTTTAAATGTTGATTTTCAAGGTAGAAAATTAGACGGATCAAAACATGTTGATCAAGAACAGTATTCTGCTAAATCACGTCAATCAATTATACTTTCTGCTAATTCGGATCATGTTGGCGGATTTCATTTAGCTCAAGCAACATTTGAAGGTGAATAATTTATTTGATATTATTAAAAAAAACGTCAAATATGATATTTATTTGTTCTTTTAGGTATTGAAACACGTTTTGGTTTAGCTTTTCCAAAATATAAAACACCAACGCCCAGTGAATCATCAGGACCAACGATTCCTCCGTTGACTACATTACTTGGTGTTACTCCACATACAAATGCAACAAATTAATTTATCCCATTTTAGAAAAACTAACACTATAGATTAGACTATATTTGTTTTTCTTTTTTACTATTATTATTATTATTCAATCTGTAATGGTAGTGCAAAATTCGTGAACAGTGAAACTACTTGTGCTTTCTGTCAGCATTGTTCTTTATTCTCATCTGAATGGAATTTGTGCTTACATTGAGAATGAACAAGAAAATATTATTTAGAAAATCCAGAAATTTAAAACATAAACGTAGAATAGAGACTCTTTTTTTTATATAGTTTATTTATTTGATGATTTCATCGTTTAGTTTTCTAACAAAAAAAAATGTTTGTCATACATATGTCCATGTCAACGGTGATGCCTTTAGAGAAAAAAACAGAAAAACAAATCATACACAAATAAATAAATACGTGCACCTCTAACAGAAGACAAGGAAAATCAATTTATACTTATATGTCATGCATTTGTCAAACAATTACTCATGTAAAAACACTGCATATGTCAGTTATGAAATACTTGTTTTTCTATTGAAAAGAATATATACTGTAATTTTTACTAGTATAGAACATAAAAATATCATCTAACTTTAAAAAAAAGTGTTTAAGCATAAAGAGTAGCACAACATCAATATAAATAATAAAAGCAAGATAAAGAGAACATTTTCTAAATAAATTATTGAATTAAAAGAAGATTATTGCACTTCTGATAAAGACTGTTCTTTGTTATAATACATTTTGTACTAAATTCACAATAGCTTATGATCAATACATGAAATCTTCCTGCTTGATTTTTACTATTTAAAATAAATTATTAGATCGTATCAGGTAATAACGCATGTATATGGAGCATGAAATCTAAAATATTTTTCAATATCATATTGATTAATTTTGTTGTGTCATATTTCATAGACATAATAAAATTTTAGAATAAATTTAATGGATTGAAAAATGATAAAATTCGACGCCAATCGATTGTAGTTTTAGCTCGCCAACATTGTTCTGTTCGTTTATGGATATTTTTCTTATTTCGATGTCTTGATTTATTGAGTATTAAACGCCGCCAATATGCATTACGTAATTTTTCATATTGATATATTTTACGTGTTGATAATTTTTTTGTCGATATTTCGTGTAATTTCTTATATAAAAATGTTTCATTTAACTCTATATAATCATTTATAATTACAACAGGTAAATTCTCATATAAAACATTCAATGAACTATTCCATACAATTGGTATTATATCCAAATAAAGTGCTTCCCATGTTCGATGACAATCAAGACCACCACCACGAGGTGATAACCAAAATGGATATTGACGATTTCGTTCGTAGAGTT
Source organism: Adineta steineri (assembly GCA_905250115.1). NCBI lineage: Eukaryota > Metazoa > Rotifera > Eurotatoria > Adinetida > Adinetidae > Adineta > Adineta steineri. Next base: position 446,669 of record CAJNOI010000027.1, on the reverse strand, counting down.
TTGGTAAATCTTCTATATCAATACCACCACCTTTAAATATACATGTTACATATGGATAAATTTTTCTGTTCTTAGGCGAACACATAGTCCTTCGAATATGTGAACGAAGACCAGTTCTATCCGTAACTACATCAAAATTAATGAGTACTAAATTTTGTGTTGGTGTGATTGTTGTTAATACTCGATGTGATATATCCTGTGGTTGAACATAAGCAGATGGTTCATCTGGATCATTAAATATGGGTGGTAATGTATGATTTAATTGTTGAGAATATACGCTTTGTATACCATCGGCCATTTGAAAACAATTGATACCTAAAAATAAGCGAATAATCAATGAAGATGAATGTATCAATTTCTTTTTTGGAAGATATTTCTATTAATAAATTACCGATTGGTATATGAGTAAATTTTTCAAATGCTGATACGTTATATTGTCCATTTTGTCCAAACCAATGAATGATTTTTGAATCAACTGCTTGAAGATATTTTAAATGTGTTGGTGTTGAAATATCTCCTTCGCCAGTAATCAATACAAAATCATTTTGTAAATGAGGATATATTTTAGTAAAAAAATCATCGATAAACCAAATACAAACGTAAATAATGCTACCCGATGGTAGACATGGAACAATATTTTTTTTGTCGTCTGTTAAAGTTTGTAAACGTTCATTGAATTCATTAGGCCAACCATAAACCCAATCAGCAAGATTACGAAAATTTTGTGGACAAACAAAATTTGGAAAATGTCGAATAATATGGGATGAATCAAACTGAAGTGTATTATTAGTTAATTCACTTGAATAGGGACATAGTTGAGAACAAGAAAGTGATTGTATTTCGTTGGATGAGAATAGTTTATTGATAATAAATATAATAAATAAAATTAATAAAATAATAAGACTAATGCGTAATAAACGCCTTGGTCGCCTTCTTATTGTCGAAATAGACGGCATTTTTCATAGCATATTCCATAAAGTATTGCTATCGGTTACAACGAAATAACCTAAAAAACAACTAAACTTAAGATCCTTTTTATTTTAATTAAAACAAATATTTTGAACAGAACCGATAATATGTTTTAGTCTAAGCGATTTTTAACTGACTATTTCTTAATATTGTTCTAACAATATGTTTGTACTAATTCAATAAAATAAAAAAATTGTTTCACTACTATTTTTTATGTTAAAGGTTAGGAAAACATGCATAATTATGTATATAATGATACATTCATTAGATAAACATCATATAATTTGATTTGGACAACATTTTATTAAAACTATCTCATACTCGATGGCTTGTAAAGAAGAGAAATATCTATCGTATTAGACTTGATAGGTTAATATGCAATAATACGAATGCACTTACTATGAAAATGCATAAAGTTGACATTTATACATCTAAGAATTTTGTCTTGTTCGTTGACGATGTAAATTGTCTCTTGTCTTAATTACAATTGACAAAATACTATACATTTCAATGAAAAGTAAGTTAGCATTTATTCTATTTTGAATGATAAAATCTATAAATATACAAAAATAAAAACCAATTAAGAACATACGATCTATTATGAGGTATATTGAAACAAATAGCAGTATCAATCTTCTTCTTTTTGTAGTGGTTTGAAAGCTCATTTCGAATGACAAATGAATAAGCAATATAAATCATTTGATTTATATGATACGTAAGCTCTATAATAATATCGTCCAGATAGATAAATATAACCATTATGAAGAATACAATCGATACACACAATGCGCATGCACTACTTACTAATGTGAAGAAAAAAATAGGTATACCTATATATTTTTGACACTGACGTATAAAATATATTCGTTCTTCTTCATTTATTCTGCTTTTTTCCGATTTCATAGTTTTGTTGCATTCTATCTCCATCGTTTTGAATTGCAGTTCAAGTATTTCTTTCAAAATGAGATAGTTAGATTAAGAAAATAGAAGACATAATGAAATTATCTTTTCGTATGTAAGTTAAAATATATTTCTTCTCACATCGTTCTACACAAATGAGAATACATAAATGAATCTCATGTCGTAATATGTACTTTTGCTCTTTTTATTTCTGTTATAATGAAGAGAGATATCAATTTTGTTTATAATCAAGGTTTCAGCCGTATTCGATTCATTCTTCTAGTATTTAAGACTTCGAATATCAAATCAAATGAAATACTACAGAAAACTTACTATTTTTTAAATATTACCTCTTTTCACCTTATCAATAAACCTGTTTTTTTTGTAGGCCTAAATGAAGACATCTGCCTATGATACTTCAATTTCGTTCTAATATACATGTATACTTGAAACTTTGAAATAATAGAAAAATATCAGGAAGAAAATTGTATTACCATATAATGAACTGAGTATTTTAAGAAATGTATAATACTGTATGATTATAATTGATAGAAATGATCTTATCTGTTTAACACAGAGCTGAAGATTATTAATTCAACGGAACTCGTTCATTTCATGAGAAAATACTACATTAACAAGAAAACAAAATTTAATTTCTATAATTACTCTTTTACACTTTAGTGTGATGTAGAGCATAACGCCGTTCTAATAGACTGATGCATATTTTTTTCATTTTCTTGAAAATATAAAGCACCGGTATGAGAGTTTGTCGTCAGTGTTCTATACCTCTTTTCTTTCATTTTTTTAGTTTCAAAATTTCAATCCCCTTACTAATAATCATAAAGACAGATGTATATTTGTAAACTTCGTTATTCCAAAACAATTAAATAACTCAAGGCATACTCATTAGAGACCAAAAACAAATCGAATAATTCGATTCGATCGAATCAAAATTGGATCGAATGAAGATAGCAATATTCGCTTCATTCATCATATAATATAAATAACAAAAAACAGGTCAATAAAACATCAATGATATTTGGGTTGAAGCGTATAAATATTCTTGGACTATGACTATTCTGTACGTTTAGCTTTGTTATAAAAGTAAACGAGACGGATAAGATTAGTAATAAATATAAAATAATTAATTCAAGCAATAAATTTGTTTTCTGTTCTAAAATTCAATAAATGAATTTGACTATAAATCTTTTATTTGTAGCAAAAAACAAAGAATAACACATTTCTCTTTTTTTTATTATTCATCCGTAATTAAAACAAACACTCACTAATAGCATCAAGGTCTTTTTTCTTTTTCTTTTTTTTTTTTTTTCGAAATATGAATCAGTAGAAAATATATTGAAAGACTGTTCTCTAATTTATTTTTGTATTTTTCTTTTTTAAATTCAAGTTCTTTTCTGTTTGTAATAGTATTAACAGGATAGGTTTATTTCCAAGGAGTATTGTAAACGCCATTATACATAGATGCTGAACGAAAAACATTCTAAAAAGAATTATAATGATACTATTATTTTATTTTTCTAAAATACTAAATTTACCTGCATATTACTTGGCATAGGTAAACGATTAATTGAATCAAAACTATTTTTTGTATTCATATGATACTATCCATTACAAATAAAATTTATTTAGATATAGTAATGAAATTAAAAACATACTCTTGGCCACATTGTATGTTTAGTACTTGTATCATATGTACCCCTACCATAATTACGATAACTATAATTGATTGGTTTATTTATTGATGATGTAGATGGTAAATGTGTCAATGATGAACTTCGATAAGCTGTAGTAGCTGATTGTGCATCTCTTTGCGATTTGTCTGCTCGTAATCTATACATATATACATCATAGATTTACAAGTTTTATGAAATAATTCATATTAACCTATGACCAAATGCTGTCCATGGTTCACGTTGTTCTGGCAAATTATCATTTTCTCCTAATAATGTTTTACCTGCTTGACTAACGCCCTAAAGTTTAAAAAAGTATTATTAAATTAGATTTATTTTTACTAACTAATCCAGTAAATTCAACAAATGTACCATCTTTAGTTGGATCCCAATTTTCAAATTGTTCTAAATAAGAAAAAACTTTTAAATAAAAGAAAATTCTTTATTAAGAATATATTAACCTTCAGTATATGTACTAGTATGACGGCAATGTTCTTCTGGTAAACGACATAGAACTTCATCACGTTCCATATGTCGAATAGATGGTACTTTTGGATTATATAATTGTTTTTTCACTGCTGTTAATCTATATCGTTGAGGTCGATATCTATTTAAAATAAAAATAAAAACAAGTTTTGATATAAGACAAATCTTTTACTCGGAAAATGTTCTTGGTACAATATAACGACCTTGTGATGAATTATGTTGAAAATCATTCCAATCTCTTCTTAATGGATCGACATTGAATCTAAAATAAAAATTTTTATTGTTTCTATTAACTGAAACTAGTTTTTTTCTACTTTGGTAAAGTGGTAGTTGGAATATAGATTAGATCGTTCATTATTTAATACTTTCTTAAATCTTCTGTTGGACTAATCACGTTGCTAACAATCGCAAAAATGATGATAATTTGTTGTTTTCAAAAAACAGACACCCCAAGTGAGAAAAGAAAATGAACAATGACAACAACAGCAGCAGCAACAGTAACAATAACAAAACACTGAAACGAGAGAGAGAGAGTGAAAAAAAAGAAATACTTTGTCTCTGTGTCATTTCATCGTTCTCTCTTTTTTGTCAGTTCTTTTCCGATTCTATGTAAAAGTAGCAATCAAATGCCATACTAAAATAACATCGCGAAATGAAAATGTATTAATGTGATGGCAATAGTAACGGTAACATAACACGTGTTGAAATTGTTTTTTAATAAATGTTTGTTTGTATTTCATTGTTATTGTTTGAATTCGAATTTAATTTGAAAAAAGAAAATTCAATATCAAACTAAAAAGCAAATTTAATTATATTGTTGATAACGATCAAGAATTTGTTGTCGAAAAGCGGTAGGATCATCTAAGTCAAGATTTGTACAATTCATAGAACCGGATAATTTATTATTTTGTTCAGATAATGGTTGATGAGTACCTGAAAATATTTTAATGAACTTTAATAAAAAATATAGATTTCTTTTTCTACTTTGAAAAAGATCAAATTGTTGTGTCCATTGATCGTTTTGATTAATAAAACAATCTGATAGGATTATTTCTTCTTCAACAATTGGTATTGAATCATTTGAAATTATTTTAGATTCCTGTTGAATATTTATTTCGTTTGTTAAATCATCTGATTGATTATTTAATAAAATATTTGAAGTAGAATCTTGTATCTCATTTTGATCATCTTTTAAACATTCACATGAATATTGTGAACAAAGACACATAGATTCATCTATTGGATATTCTTCGAAATCATTAGAAACACATTGATCATCATTTGTATGATCCGATAATGTAGAATCAGTTTGAGTATTGATTAAATCATTTTCTTCAAATTTTATTTCTGAATTACAATCACATGGTTGTTCTTTACATAGAATTGATTTCCAATGAGAAAATAATTCCTCGCATAGTTCATCCGGTAAATCCTGATAACATACAAACAAAAGCGTCAATAATATTAATTTTTTCCTATTACTTGTTCATTAAATTTTGTTTGCCAATCTAAATATTCAAATAAATATTCATCACCTATTGTTTTATTTATTTGATCAAATTGATCAAAATTAATTTCAATATTTTCATTTATATTTGCTTTTAATTTTAATTTTTTTTCTTTAATATTTTTTAACGGTATTATTTCACATGAATCAATTTGACCACGATATAATTTATTATCATTACCAACAATTGATATATCACGACTTGTACTAAATATTCTAATGTTAGAATCTTTATCTGTTTTCTTCGGTTTTTGATTTCTGCTACAAAGATCAGATAGATCATAATTTAATAAATGATGTATCTAAAATAATTTTAAAAACAGATTTTTTGTTTTAAATCGTATCTTCATTTTACTTGCATTCGAAGTGAATTTTGCATATGACGTAATAAATGTAACGGATGATCATGAAATAGATTAGCTGCTGCCTTTAATATAGAAATAGTTGAGTATTTTTTCTTTTGTCATGAATGAATGTTCAAACTATTCTCTATAATCGATATAGTTTCCAATAGATTGTTTCTTCAATGCTCAACGAACGATCTTCGCGAAGTCTTTTATCTTCGAATATTCGGACAAAAATATGATACATACAACACGTCATTACTATCGTGAAAGGCGTCTTTTCAAGCAATAGCAAGTGGTCGACACAGCACATGCATCTTAAACTTCCTTAATAATTCTACACGACAAACTCATTAATTTCTGTAACGAACATCATACCACAGAAAAGTCATAACAAGAAGGAAAATAAATGAATTAATTAGCAGTCACGTCTTTTAAAAAATTAATATTCAATCTGCTCTTATTTCCCTTTTAATTCTCACTAGTCGACGCTCTTGCCTTTTCAGATTCTTTATAGTCATGATGTTCAGGCAAAATTCTATTTGAAAGGAAAGAGAAAAAATTCTAACCAGAAGTTCAAGATGAAAAGAACCTTGACTAATCTTCAAGGTCAACACCACGTGATGGCTTTGTATACATGTATCTATATATACAAACGACTAGGCTTTATCTATTTATTTTTAGACCAGTCAACACCTGAGTTACATTTCGATAGTAGGTTAGTCAGAATATTTAAGGACAAAAGATCAATCATCGATTCGAGCAACAAATATGAAGAAGATGAACTTCAGTGATAGGCATGAATTCTTAATATAAATAAAATATTTTATTTATTTTCCGAGAGTAAATTTCGAGTAGATAAAATGGTTTTAATATTTATTGATTTTTAAACAAACATGTTAGATGAAAGAAAAAAAAAGAAATCAGGAAGGAATCTTGCCGGATGAGACATTTCTTGGCTCGTCAGACAAGCTTTCATCTAAAAGAATGTTCAGATCTGATTTTCCAGGTAAGAATCTTGTCAGATTATTAAGAAAATCTGGAATAACGAGAGGCAAGATCGTCGACTAGTGAATTCTTATATGTAACTGTTCAAAATAGTATTTAATTTCTTTCAAAGTAGTCAGGACTAATAAGGTCGAACCACTCAGTTAAAGCGATTTATAAAATAGATAGATTGTCTTTACTAGAAATTCTAACCTATTGATGCAAAATTCTTTTCTTATCAATTATTTATACCCATGCTTGTCGTCTATATAGTGGAATGGTACCATATGGTGATTTTAATAATGCTTGTTGTTGATATTTACGTATATGATCAAGCTCCAAAGTAATATATGGTCTTGAACTTTGATAGGAGTAAGCTCGATTTTGTTTCTTATAAGGAGATAATAATGGATTATTAGAAAGAATTGTTTGCATATAGCGAGCTTCGCATGTAGAAGTTTTACTTAATTTAATTTCTTCTAATTGTTTCGCATTTTGTTTATTAAGTTCAATTAATTCTTTTATTTGATTATCAATATAAGTTTTAATTTTTATTAAATCTGTTTTATTAACTTTTTCTAATAGATCTTGTTTTAAAGCTAATAAACGAATTTGATTTTCATCTTGTTTATTAAATTTTTTACAATCAAAATTTATATTATCAATAGCTTGTAGAAGAGTTTGAATAGCATCAGTACCTGCTTGACTTGTATGAAAACGTTCGGTATTTATTAAGATTAACTCTTTTAAATTCATCATATTATTTTTAAGATTCTGAATATATTGTTCAATTTCATTAGACAAGTTTATTTCAGAAGAAGTTGATGATTTTATCTGTAGATTAATTAATTCTTTCATAAATAACTTAAAATCATTTAATAAAATTTGAAATTGTTTTTTTAAAATTTCTTTTAATTGATAATTATCAAGATTATTAATTAAATGTTCAATATGATATATAGAATGTGCGAGTAATTTCCAGTTACATACATCCGAACATAAATTCCAGATAAATAGACGGAAAATTTCTAGATTTTCTCCCGGAAAACATTCTAATTTATTTTTATAGGTCAAAACTGATTGATATTTTTCAATTTGCTTTCTATAATTATCAATTTCATCATGTTTGATCACGTCATATTCGATATTTTTCAATTTTTCTTCAAGTTCTATTTGTTTCAAACGTAAATCATTTATTTCTTGACATATATTTGCATTTTGATGCACAGCTGATGCATGACTCTCAATATTTGTCGTATTAAATTTCTGATTACTATTCATAGAAACATTTTTCTTAACAAAAAAACAACATAACAATTAACTGATACCCGCCATAAGAAATTCCGTATATAAAAGAAAATATGTGATCTTTTTATAGAATAAACAATGATCTTTATCTGCTGTTCATACATCTAAACTATATGACACATTCTTTATTCAAGCAATAAATTAAATCCGCTTAAATAAAAATAATAACTGCTATACATCGATTTATCTTTTAAGCATTGAAAATATCGTATTAAAAAAATGAGGAAAAGATATATGAATATGATTTTATAATGAATGCATATCATTTTCACACAAGAATTCTTACTAATAATATAGATCTGTTATTCTTTCTTTCAAGCGACAATAACGGATGTTATTTGGTATATGTTCTTTCTCTTATTCTGTATATATAATCATTCTCATAAGCATAAAAAAGGCAAAAAAAAAAGATTTCCACTGACATTTTTGTCTTATAAATACTTGCGAATGAATTTATCATGAAACTATGTATGAGTTAATCGAATAGAACATTAAAGTAATACTACAGTAAGCTTAAAGTTTTTTTTTCTTTTCATACATATACAAATGAGAAAATAATGTAGGAAAAAAAAGAAATTCCAATAATAACATTAGTAAAAATCACTAATGATGGTAGAGAATATAAATATAGCAGGCGACATGTAGCTTATTCCTTTTTCTTCTTATTAATAGGCAATGTGGAATTTACACTAGAATTTTTTTCTTCTCAAGGGAAAAAGAAAGATCGATGCGATTTGAGCTAATAAAAAAAGAACTATTTTCTTGGGATAAGACGTAATATACTATTTTAGGGTAATATTTAATGTTCCAAGTACGTACGATATATAATATTGACTTTGTATCCATATTCTCTCTGAATGTCAATTTCAAAATGACACGCCTCATGTAAGCAGATTATTATAATAATTTTATTAAAAAATGACAGTAAATGGAAAATTTAATTCTTATTAGCAACATTTTCTTATTTTTTTCTAAAGTTTATCAAATAATTATTTGGTTTTATTATTGAATCTATACAAAACGACTTGTTTCTTAGTTACTTATCTTTACGATGTAGTTATGTCTTTTTCTTTATGATTATTTTTAACTTTGTCATGAGTTGTCTAAATTTTTTCTTCAAACGTTAATAGTAGTTTTATATGATTTATCCTATAAATTATTCATTTTTTAATCTTACTTTACAATTGTATTCTGTCATTGTGGTCGTTTATATTACATAGTATGTATTTTTAGAATTTACGACATTTTGAATTAACCCTTAAAGGCCAAAATGTCCCTTCTAAAGGACATTGTGAAAAGTGCGATACAGTACATAACAAAGTTTGATATAAAAAAAACCTAGCGTTCTTTCAGAATAATAGGTCATAGAAAAAGAAAAAAATCAATCTTGAATGGCTCTTAAACGAAACCATAACTTTTCAGTGTTACTATCTGGTTTTAATTATCCATAGGAACAAAATGAGAATTTGTTTTTTAATTTATATCATGAGATGTATTATCAGATTATCCAACGAACTCATTCCGCAAAATTTTTACCGATCTACGAATACATTACGACATCATAAAGTAGGTCCTTACAGTGTACTTTATCATATTTTAGAAATGTCAATGATGTATTCTCTCCTCACTCATATAGTGGTCTTCTCTGTTGTCACCGTCATTCTTGATATTTTCTATCTTGAGGATGTGGTTGTATTCTTCTAATTCATTACTCACACCTACATTCACACCCTCCAAGAGACATACTGTATCTTCATGAACAAAAAGATCATTTTTTTCCACTATAATACAATCATATTAAGGTTTCAGAAGCTCCATTGTACTAGTGAGTTTCTCCTCATATTGAAAAAAAACCCCACGGCATTTAAGGATTAAGTATGATCAGAATATGGTTATAGTCTTATGACACAATGTTCTTTTTAATTCAAGTAGAAATTACAAATTATTGAATTAGTTAAGCTCGAATTATTTATATCATATAAATGTTTCTAATTGTGAAAAAGTTTGTCAATTACTCTCAATAGATAAATAAGAATTTGTTCATGCTTTGCCAGACAAGTTAATTTCTTAGCATAATAGAAACGTTTTTATATCTTGATAATACATATAAGTATTCATTCATTTTTAGTAAGTTTCATAAAAGGACAGTTACGAGAATAGTAAGTCATTGATAATATTTTTTAATTTCATAAAATAGTCGTTCAATTTATTAGAAATGAAAATTTACAAACGATCATTTATCAAATGTTTTTCCCTTGTATTTGTAAAAAATATTGTTGACAATTGTTATACAAAGGTAGCCTTGATTGTAGTTCTTTTCACGTGGTAAGAAATAATTTTTTTTTTCTTATGTTTTGACCTCGTTTGTATTCACGCATGATAACACAAATAGTACATCATATTATGTACAAAACGAAGCGTAATGACTAACACTATTAAATTTGTCAACTTTTATGTACACATTTTTATGTAATATAAAGATAGGAAAGGTAGAGTGTATTTGCACACATTGATAACACTAACATCTGCGTTTATTTCTTTTATCATACGACTGTTCTCACCATAAAATAAGTAGTTGAAAGAATTCATTTTTTTTTGTAAATAGAAAAGAAGTATGATTGGCAAATTTACTCAACTGTAACTGCCAAGGGTTATAAAAAAATAGTATAGGTAATGATTAATATAAAATAAAAAGACGATAGGATAAGATAATTTAATATAGGCACTTGTAGAAAGTACAAATGCGTTCATACGAATATCTATATTTTAATAAAATCATCTCTATTAAGATAGATTACAATGAAAATAAAAACTGTTTTAGTATAAATGTTCATTAAACGTTATTATTCAAAATTATTTCGTCGTCGATCTCGTCGATCGATATTATTAAAACTAATCCTTATTACTTTTTGTTTTGGTGCATTTATACAAATAAATTATAACGCACTCTATTTATTATCTCAGAATACTTATGGTAACTTAACATTATGTACAAATACAACACGTAATAAAACAATCTTAAATTGTTCAGGTGATCCATTAAAACAATGGTGTAAAAATGAAATCAATTTATGTCATTCATCCTTATCAATTTATAATAAATTATTTTTTGTAACACATTCAGTTATTTTACAAACAAAATTTGCTCAAGGTAAACGTTTAGGTGGTGAAGATATACAAACTGTTTTAAATCAAGCTGAAAGAGATGAATATTTTCAGTTTAATAAAGAATTTCTTAAGGTAAAATATTTATTTTTGTCATTAATTAAAACAAAAAAAATCAATTTTAGCTTCCCTGTGATATTTCAATACCGAAAGATTTATCTTTGGCAAATCATTTATCTAGCGTATTATCTTCAATAACACCCTACAGAACATGTATGGATGTCCATTTACGAATTAATGAAACAACTATTGCTGTTAATCGACAAGATTATGTTAATATTTATCATACTATGACAGATCTTTATACAGTTTATCTTTTATGTCGTTTTTTTCAACGAGATCCAAAATCTGTTCGAATTCTTTTTGTTGATGCTCATCCCAAAGGAAATTTAGATATATTTTGGTCAAAATTATTTCATTCCTATACTCGTTTAGGACAATTAAAAAAATATCCAACAATTTTTTATCAAGAATTAATTTGGTCTCAACCACAATTAAATTCTGAAATCGATCTACAACGAGACAGACGACAAGCACCAAGTTTTTTTTTTGATTTTCGTGATCATATTTTAAAACAATTTAATGTGCCTTTTGAATATAAAAAACCAATAGATTGTAATTCATTACAAATATTTCTATTATGTCGACGTAATTATGTTGCACATCCAAGAAATCCAACAGGAAAAATTACACGACAATTACAAAATGAAAAACAAATTATTAATGATTTAACCAAAGTATTTTCAAATAATTCAAAAATTAATTTTACTTACAATTATTATGAAAATTTAACTATGGAAGAACAATTAAAAATTACGACTCAAAAAGATATATTTATTGGTATGCATGGTGCTGGTCTAACACATGTTTTATTTTTAAAAACAAATCGTACACTTATTGAATTAACTACTGCACAATGGCAATCACAAATTCACTATGAATTATGGGCATCGATGAATCATGTTCATCATCATTTCTGTTCAAGTAAAGATGGATCAGCAGCATCGGCACAGACCATATTGAATTGTATAAATTTAAAAATTTCTCAAATGTGTCCTTCAATGACGGTGAATTCATTACATAGTAATCAAACTATTAAATTGACTCCAACAGTCTCGAAAAATATTTCGAATAGTACTATACATATATAAGATTTACATCTAATGTTTTGTTTGAAATACAATTTTTTAATTCTACAGAGATAGATATATGTTTGTCATGTCAAATATAATAGATTTATTTGAATCTAGGTGATATAATGTAAGTCTATTCACAACAACATACGGCTTAACTAATTTATTCAAAACCATGCGCCAGCTGTAATAGATTGAATCCATCAGTATTAAATACTTAGTCAATATTATTCGAGCAGAATTGAAGACTTACTTTAAATCATTATTTTTTGTTTATTGATTTCCGTAAAAAATCTTCTAGCAACTTAAGTTTTATAATTATACTTTTCATATGTATTGGATTGACTTCATTTAAAAATAATTAACTATCAGTTTCGATTCTTTTCAAAAGAATTGATTACTAATTCAATTCTTTTATTGACATCTGTCGCATACCATCTATTCATAGCTCGAATGTTATTCTTTAGTATTTGTAGAAAAACAAAATTTATTTTTGATATTTTCATATTAAATGAATTAATTTGCAAACTTATCTTTTTAATAATCGGATAAAGAAAAATGTAATTATTTTTTTGTATTCGAAATATGTAAGAAATTCAGACTATCACTCGTTTAATTCCTTTCAAAAACTTTTCATAAGATTGATTCATTGCAGATTTCTATGAGAATAATTATCGCACAGTTGGAATCGAAACGTTTCATTCAATATTAGAAAACAAATGATCGATAATATACTCTTAATATGAAAAGAAAAATGCTCGTCATCATCATAATAAAATAATACTTAACAAAATAAATCAGAACATGTATAGGATTTAGAAAAAAAAGAAGAAGCATAATCGTCTATAACTATACTAATCTCCGATAGATCGAGATTAGTGTTTTGATAAATCCGATAGAAAATATTTCGTTAGTTATGATAACAATTTTAAAGAGTCAAGACAACTTATTATTATATTTAATCGTATCGTTTTTACTATAAATATTTTAATGACATGATCGATCGATGTGAATTATACAGTCTTCTTATGTTGATTTTGTTGGTTTAGTAAAATATTGACAAGTATTTAAATCTGAATGCATTTCATTTTTTTAAATTATAAAAATCGTTTATTCTGTTAATATAATCAGTTACTCAAGAACTACTTTATGAATATCTGGTTTACTCTTTTTTGCTTATATTTTCATAGCGATTAATGTCAAAATTCACATTCTTTCATCGGTTTAATATTTTCAAGTGAAACACTTCAAAATCAAAGAATCAAAATATGCTTCGACTTTTTTTCTTTTTTCCGCATGCACTCATATTTTCTCTTATAAAAACAGCTTATTTGAAGAAAAAAAAAACGTGAACAATTTATATAATACCCACAATCTACTTGAAATCGATCAAACTATGGGCAGTAACAAAAGCAAGCAAGCCAAACAAGCGAAGTAATGTAATGAAATCGATATCATTAAAATTTCAAAAAATTCCATTCTTACGTAGAGCATATGGGAAGAATTATTCGCAAAGACCAGTTCAAACTGTACCAGTAATTGAACCTCCTAGACCTAAATCATCAGAATATAAATTACCAAAAAAACTCGTAGAAACAATACCAAAAATATTACCAGTATATAAATCACGACGTGATAAACTATACAATCCTCAGAGTAAACGACCTCTTGAATTGTCATGGCTACAGCAGGGTAGCAAAAACGATAATTATACGTATTGATGGAATTTTAAATTATTCTTGTATAATAATAATATTTTTTTTTGTAGTCGAACTAATTATTACTATCCTAATCTTTATCAGTCTAATTATCAAAGTCCTTATCATCGTCATCGTCACCATCATCATCATCATAATCACAATCTTCATCAACATGATATTCTGATTCCATTAACGATTAAAAGATGGCCGATCAAAACTAATAGATATGAAACATCAAGATCGAGCTTTAAATCTACAATAGAACCCGAACTAAAATCAAAGTCTTTCATTGACGAATATGTTTATCAAAAAAAAACTTTTAATATGCAATAAATAAAAAAAACTTCTCGTTGATTTTTTAGTTAAATAATATTTATTTTATTTTTTTTATCGTTGGCATTTTGTCATTCAATAATAATAAAAATTGTAATACGAATGATTCGTTGTTATATATATATATATCATTTCAATGTAAATATTTCATATTTTTATTCCCTCGTTTTATACCAATATTCATCAATATCGAATATATTTATCGTAATAAACATTCTATAGCATAAAAACTACCTTTAATCGACTACACCACAATACCTATTTTTTTTCCTTCGGTTTTTTATTTCTTCTTTAATACAATTTGAATAAAAGGTACCACCATGAATAGTCACCTTAAAATTATGTGATCATAATCAACATCATCGACGAAAAAAAAAATCGAGCATGAAAAAAAAAGACAGGCATATATAAAGAATGGATTCTTCGCTTTCTCTTTTATATATATATATATATACGCGACAAAACGTATCAGACAAATATAAGCAAGAAAGAAAAAACAGCCTTTATATACACACATCATTTACATATAGATAGACAACGACAGAAAAAAAAA
>CAJNOI010000027.1:392857-431493 GCA_905250115.1 Adineta steineri | reverse complement strand
AAAAAAAAATTATTTATCTTAGTTAGACTAATGATAGACACGGCTTGCACGGTATGCACTACTTGTTTGTATATATGTTAGCAAAGACAGTCGTTTTCCCCCATTAGTATATAACTTCGACATCCATTTCTCATTTTTTTCGGTCCCAGGAGACAAACTAACGTAAGTAAATAATTAAGAGATAATCTAGTCGAGGACAAAATTTTAAAATAAACCTTTTGTTTTCTTTTCACATACCAGTAAATGTTTATTAATTATTATTTTGGACCTTGTCCTTTACATGTTATTACATCTCAAAGTCGTTACTATATATACATATACACACACATATATATATATATATATATGTATGTACATAATGTATGTGTGAAGACCAAATTATGATCTATGAAAAGAAAGATATGTCCTTCAAGTGAAATTGTTTATATCTGATACGCGTGTGAGATGAACCATGTAATACTCTTTCTTCTCTCAGATAAATCATTTAGATAGTTAAGAGAATTACATCATGATAGAAACCAGATATCAACTGGTTTCTCTTTATATAGTATATTGAATAAGACATGTATGTTACTTAGTCAAACAGAAATACATACTTAAAAAGAAGTGTTTGTTTTTGCGAGACAAAATGAGGTTTGTGAAGGTTAATGCTTTCAAATTTATTTTTATACCTTTTCAAAAATATATTATTCTAATACTTTTAAAAGCATCGATGTGTTTTTCGTTACTTTTTTTTTCTCTTTCGAAATCGTATGCATATGCATATGTACATATGCAAACAAAACATTCGATTTTATATGTCTATGTACTTTTTTTTCAGATATCATTCTCTTAATCTTTTTCCAAACTTGTCGATCCTAATTTTTCCGGGATGGACGCAAAAATCATCACAGGATTACTTCTGTGCTTTTTGGCATGCATATCATTATCACAAGTAAAAACAACACTTTTTTTTTTGTTTATAAAATAAATAATTTATAAATTTTTTTTACACTAGAGTGCTTCCGCTAAAGTCGATTCAAGGCTGCGGTTTAGACGACAAGACGAAGGTAAGCTGATGTTCTTAAAAATTCAACGCTTTTTTTCTCTGCATACAAAATTGAATCTATACATATATACGTATTAGTTTCTTTCAATAATTAACTCCTTCATGCTTTTCTTTTTGCTACTTGCTTTTTCCCGCTATTAGGCGTGACTTGCCCGGAAGGAACTAAGGCTTGCAAAGATGATAACAAAAAATGTGCTACATATTGTAATGGAAATCCTGAATGTGATGATGGTTCGGATGAGATTGATTGTGGTAAGTATAATAATTAATTAACATTATCAAAAGAGAAATCAATTAACAATATCGATAAAATATTCATCTTCAGTCACTATCGCTACTGGAACAATTAGCAATGAAGTTGATCGCATTAATTTTCCTCAAGCAACAACTGATATTGTTGAACCAACTCTTCCACAAATATCATTATTTGCTCAAATAACTATGCCGTCAGGTGTGATGACGAAATACAATTGAATATACATCAAATAGCATGATCCGTTTTGTTGATTTAAATCTCTATATACTTGCTTGCTTTGCCTGCTGAGTACTCCATTGTTTTTCTTTCACATATCTTTTATTTATAAATATATATATCATTAATTAAATCTTTTTTCTTTCTATTTTAGCTGGACCAAGTACAGCAGATAATGGTAAGTTTTGTAGAAGATCAACCTATTTTCTTTCTCTAATTTCATTAATACTATAAATTAAGCTGCTTTTTCTATTGCTAAAAAACTTTCTTGCTTCTTCTTTACTAATACATACACATATATACGCAAAAATACACTTATACTATGTAGCTCTTGATAATACGGTTACTGATGCACCAGAAAATGCTGCAACAGTAACAGCCATACTTGCTGATGGTACAACAATTGTTTTACCACCTGGAACTACAGCTACAATCAATGCTGATGAAGCTGGTACCGCAACAGTTGAACCGGCTGCTACTGCAACCGGAGCAACTGTTGATGCAGTCACAGCTGAAGGTGGAACTACAGCTGATGGAGCTACAGCAACAGCCATCGACAGTGTTCTTGAAACATCAACTATTGTTATTGTTGATAATGGTACTGATATATTTACATCAATCAAACCAGGAGACAGTGACTCAGGAAATGACACAAGTATTGCTGCTGAAGGAACTACAAGCGCCACTGGTGCAACAGTTGAACTCACTACAGTTGATGCCTCGTTGACAACAGTGTTTGATAACGAAACATCAACAGAAAGTGCAGGTAGTGCCGGTACAGAAGCATCACAAATAACAACAATAGGTACCGATCGTATTATCCTGGTTTCGAATGAAGTGGTTCATGCACGATCAATATCCCAAGAATGATAAACCTGATTTCATTGTTTTACTTGTTTCTTTGCTTTTACTGCATGTGTTGGTTTTTCTTCTCTAGAAATTCATTCAATTTAATAATTGAAATTTCTTTTTTAATTTCAGATCAAGGTGAAGCAGATGGTAAGTTTTATTGAGTGAATATTTTTGAATGATTCTTATTTTGCATGTGTTTTATGACTGTTTGCGTTTGTGCATGAATAGCCGGAGAATATGAAGATGACGAAAACGAAGGTGATAAACAACCACAAGCGACAACTGTCGTACCTGGAGACGATGAAGAAGATGACGGCGTTGACGAGGATAATGCGAAACCCGAAACAACGCCAATAACAACAACAACATCATCTCCAAGAGTAGTACGCACAACACCAGCTTCATCAGATGATGATGTTGCGTATTATGATGAGAATGATGAAGAAGAGGAAAATACAAATCCCAAAGGTCCATCAGACCCAAATGCAAAAAGTGAGATTTAGTAATAAGTCCATATCGCTCATATTTCTGTAATCGTGCTCATTGCTTACTAATCAATTAATTTCTTTTACAATCAAAATATATGTCAGTACACGTGTAATCGTATTTATTTATGTTCATCATCATTTTAAGAAATATTGCATGATATTAACTATTATATATATTTTTGCTAATTGCTTGTTTGTCTTACATGGATTTATTTTATAATGAAATACGAATAATTTTATTTTTATAGGAAATGCAACACGAGCTGATGAAGCTGAAGGCAAGTAGAAATATTAAAATAAATTTTACTTATTCAATTTTGATTTTTCTTAAAATAATATATCGATGTATAAAAATCTAAAAAATATATTAAATACATCTACCGCTCATAGATTGAGATAATAATGATAATAATTATTTTTATATTTTTTAATAGGACCTACTCCAGCACCAGCACCAGCACCAGCACCAGGTGGTCAAGTTGAACTTCGTGTTGTTATCAATCCAGATGTCATTCAAGTTCAACGTGGTCGAACAGTTGAATTAGCTTGTACTGTCTATGGAGCTGATGCAAATACCAATATTTATTGGATTCAAGATGAACCTGAACGCGTAAAAGATTTCATATTTGTTATTTCAAATAAATTTATTTTAAAAATTATTTTAGCGTTATGCTCTAACAGACCCACCCGGTGCTGATAACGATAGACAAGTAACAGCTGCACAAGTTATTTTACGATCACGTCTTACAATCGATGATGGAAGTAAAATTGGAAAATATACATGTATGGCACAAGATGCTGCTGGCAATACTGGCTCAGCTACCCTTACTTTATTAGAAGGTGCTTCTTATTATCCACAACCTGATAGTTCACAATCTGGTCATTCACATGGTGCTTACCCACAACCTGGCTATCCACATCCTGTTTATCCAGGAGGAGTTGCACCAGGACGTTAGTTCGATAAAGAATTTTAATTTTAATTTTTATATATTTTATAGCAAGCGCTGGTGGTCAGTATTTACGTATTGTTGCACCAGATATGACTGATGGTGATTATGTTGAAATTCAATGTGAAGGTGCCGCACCAGACGATGAAGCCCGTATTCAATGGTTCTTCAATAATCGAGTATGTATTGATTTTTTTTGACTACTAATTTTATTTTGTAAAAATATTTAAAACAAACATTCCAATCGGTTTCCTTAGAATTAAAATTTTTCTTCCTTATTTTTACAGTTAATTGAAACACGGGTAAGTTTCACACGAGCTTGGGTTCTAATAAAAAAACTAAGCTTTAATGACAAATTGTGATTCTATTATTTCATTTTTCGTTTCTTTTCGTTGAGAATAGTCTGAACCAATGGAAGTGAGTAAATCAAAATATTTGATTAGGCTAAATACTAATTGATCTAATGCTTAGATTTTTAAATTAATATGTAACAAAGAGAACTTATTGTTTTTCTTTTAATTTTAGCAAATTAATGATGAACAACCACTTTATCCACGTGGTAAAACTCTTCATATTCGACCAATTTCACGACCTTACTTGGGCAATTATCGTTGTCATGTTCCGGATAGCAGCTATGTTGATGCAAACAGTGTTTTGACATTCGGAGGTAATTAAAACATAACTATCATGCTAAAAATATTCTATTATTTTTATTCTATTTCATTAGGTGCAGCCCCAGCTCCAGCTCCAGCTCCAGGACCAGGTAAACTAACTTATGATATTTATTCAAATACATTGTTCTTTTTTAAAATTTAGTTTACCCAAGTCAACCAAGTTATGGATGTGGTATTGATGAAGCAACTTGTCGCAATGGTCGATGTATACCTCGTGCCTATCTCTGCGATGGTAAAAATGACTGTGGTGACAATAGTGATGAAACTTGTGGACGTAAGTTGAAATATTTATTATGAATTTTTTTTCGAACTTTTCTATCTATGTATCTAGCACCTGATGGAAGTGGTAAGATATTTTTTTCGCTTTACGCTATAATCAAAAGGCAGATATAAAACGCTAAATGCACAAAGAAAAAAAATTATATATATATATAACGATAATAAATTCTAAGAAGCTACACTCCGCATTGCTTAATATAAATAAAGAAGAAAACTAATAAATAAAAACAGAAAAATTCATTCATCTGAAATTTTAGGTACTGATGTTTGTCAACCAAATGAAATTCGTTGTTCAGATGGTAGTCGAGGACGAAAATGTGTTCAGAAATTTTGGATGTGTGATGGTGATCGGTAAGAAATATTTTAAATTTAGAAAAAAAAAAATTAAATATTAAATAATTGTTAGTGATTGTGATGATGGAACTGATGAACAACAACATTATTGTGGTATGTTTAGAGAAAGTAATTTTTTTGAAAATTTATTTCATTGATTAACTTTAGAATTACTTCCACGACAAAACTATTGTAAACCAAGTGAATTTCAATGTACCGGTACCAATGGTACAAATGGAAATCCAGTATGTATTCCACGATCATTTCAATGTGATGGTTATAATGATTGTCCAGATCGTTCAGATGAAGTTGGCTGTGGTAAATGATTATAAAACTAGAAATTATCAGTAAATCTATTTTAATTTTTGTTTTTATAAAGTTAAACCAACAATTACTGAAACACCACAACGTCAAATTCAAATCAATGCTGGTCAAACATTAACTATCCAATGTATTGCTCGTGGTTCACCAGCACCATATATCAATTGGCGTCTCAATTGGGGACATATCTGTGGTGATGGTTCAGATAATGGACGATGTTCAATGGCACAAACTTTAAATCCTAATGATGCAAGTATTGTTACTGGTACACTTACAGTTCGTAATTGTCGATTAAGTGATGCTGGTGCTTATTCATGTGAAGCACTCAATAATCAAGGATTTATTTTTGCTATTCCGGATGCTATTGTTAATGTTGTTATTCGTATGTAGTCTTCTATAATTTAAGATAATATTATTAATATAAAAATTTCTTTCATTTTGATAGAAGGAGGTGAAGTACCAGAACCAGAAAGAGCACCATGTAATTGTAATGGTCATTCAACACAATGTTCACAATATGGACAATGTCTTGTATGTATTTTATATCTATTTTTTTAAATAGATTTCAAGTCTATTTTTGTTTTCTTAGAATTGTCAACACAACACCGCCGGTCAAAATTGTGAATACTGCGCTCCAGGTTATCAAGGAGATGCTCGTCGTGGCACACCACAAGACTGTCAATATATCCAACCAGTTTCAGGTCCAGCAGGAGGTTTGTATTTTAATTATTTCGAAATGAAATATAAAAAAATTTGATTTGTATTTTGTAATAGATTGTGATCCATCTGGCACACATATGATCCGTGGTGATCGTTGTATCTGCAAATATAATGCTGAAGGAGCACGTTGTGATCAATGTAAACGTAGTCATTTCTATTTGAATCCAGTAACACCAAATGGTTGTTTACCATGTTTCTGTTCGGGTGTATCAAGCGATTGTCAATCATCAGATTGGAGACGACAAGCTGTAAATTATTTTTGAAATATCTTTTTTTTTTCAAGTTATTTTATTTTCTTTTCATATCAGGTTTCTCTTCCATTGAGTAATTTTAATGCTGTACCAAAGAATTTTGCTACTGATCGATATGAAGCTGGTGATAAAATTCAAAGACGTCATGGTGGACATGAAATTGCTCTTGATCAAAATTCATTGGGCCGAGGAGCTAATGAAGTTCTCTATTGGAAAGCACCAAAAGAAGTTCTTGGTGATGTTGTTACATTATATGATGGTAATATTGATATTCATTTTACAAATGATGGTAAAGATAATGAAGCACCAAGTACCGATGATCTCATCTGGCTTCGTGGTAATAACATTGATCTTGTGCATAAAGTCCCACAAACACATCGATTCAAAGCAAATACAAATGCTACTTATACCGTAGCATGTAATGAGGTATAAATCTATATATACATATAAATGACTTATGAAATCTATTGAACATTTCATTTCTTCTAGAGAACATTTACACGTAAAGATGGTACACATATTGATCGAGAAAATATTCTTATGGCATTATCAGATTTGGATACTTTACTTATTAAAGTAAATCCAATTGGTGGTCGACGTAATGCTGCGTATGATAAAATTCATTTTTTTTCTCTTTTATTTTCATTAATTTATTTTTGAATTGTAGCCTTCGTGGTGTTACATTAAACGTTGCTGCTCGTGATGGTTATGCTGATGCTGCACCAACAGTTGAATCATGTCATTGCCCAGCTAATTATACAGGTACATCATGTGAAAAATGTGCTGATGGTTATGGTCGTCCACATCCATTGGTTGGTATCTATTTGGGACAATGTTGGTCTTGCCGATCAGTATGTCATGAACGATCAGATCAATGCGATCGTGATACAGGCAAATGTTCGGTATGTATTTTTTTATTATTATTAGCAATTCTTATTCTTATTGATATTTTTTGTTTTTTTAATAGAACTGTCAAGGAAACAGTGAAGGTGATCGATGTGAACGATGTCGTGCAGGTTATGTACTTGATGGATATAACAATCAATGTGTTCCAGAGGGTCAACAACCAGGATGTAAAAAGACTTATTTTAATGAAAATAATATTTTATACTTTATAATTTTTTATAAGATCCAGTACAACCACCTTATCAACCACCATATCAACCACCTACGCAAGAAACATATTATATCCATGGAAGACCATATGATCCACATGGATTACCATTACCAATTGTTTTAGATCCTAATCAACCAGAACAACGTATTCCAATTCAACTTCCAGTAAGTAGCTCATAGACTTCTTTTGAATTCGAAACAAAAGAATTCTACCGTTTTCTTTTAGAATTCTCAAGCACAATCGGTTGTTTGGGGTCGTACAGATGGTAGTCCATTACCAGGAGGTGTTGTTCAAGAAGGCAATGATCTTGTTATTCGAAATCCACATCCTGATCAAGCAGGAAGCTATATTTGCACAATTACTCATCCTGATGGCCGCCAAGACCGAATTGCTGTTCAATTAGACCATCCACATGGTTAGTTTTATTTTTGATTTAGAAAGACTTTTATTCGAATAAAATTTTTTTGTTTTTAGGTCATCAATTCCCAGGTCAAGCTGGACCTCAACCTGAGGTTGCTCCACATCGACCTCAACCAATTGGAGGTAAGTTTTAATAGTATTAAAAAATTTATTGAGTAATTTTTCTTTAATATCAAAGAAGATAAATTAGAGAATAAAACAGATTCGCAACAAATTATGATAACAAAACTTCCTAAACGGAAAGGTTATCTTAATTAATGTTGTATTTCGTTGTCTTGTCTTATTTTGTATTGTCTATTTGATTTGTTTTCATTGTTAACAAAAACAAGAATTTTATATAACATTATAATTCTATTTCTAGGTGGTCCACCAAAAATAACTATTCGACCAGCAGTTATTAATTTGAAAGAAGGTCAACGTATGATTGTTCAATATTCAGTATCTGTATGTAGAATAAGAACAAAATAAATTTATCTATTTTTGATTTATTTAGTCACATGAACCAATTGAAGTTGTATGGGAAAAATTAAATGATCGAGCTGGTTATCAACCAATTCCATCATTATTTACTGTTTCACAAGATCGTCTTGTTCTTGATCGTGCTGTACCAGAAGCAGCTGGTAAATATCGAGTTATTGTACGTAATTCACATGGTGAAGATAGACAAGATTTACAAATTAATGTCACACCAAGACGCGGTCGAGGTGCACCACAAGTTCGTTTCGCACAAAACCAATATGACGTTGGTTATGGTGAAACAGTTGATATTCAACCAGATGTTACTGTAAATGAAAAATAAACTTATTTTTGTACTATTTATTTAACTAAAATTTATTGCATATATATATAGGGTGGAAGTGGAGCAACAATGACATGGACAAAAGATGGTTCAACAAGTTTACCTAATGGCGTAACTGTTGGTGACGGTGGTTTCTTACGTATTACTGGTCAATCAGCAGATGTTGCTGGAACATACAACCTTGACGTTTTGAATGCTCGTGGTCGTGTATCATCACCAGTTTATATTCAATGGAGAGAAGCATGTAAGAATATTATCTACTGAATAAAACAAACAAAAGAATTCTGTATTTATAGTTAAAAATTCTAATCGAACACAAAGAAGAAGAATATAGAGAAAAAAAAACTATTGACTTTTGTAGTTAGCTCCCTTAGTAAAGTCCCTTTTTGTAAATCCATGCTTTATTTATTAAGAAGAGTTCTTCCCATTTAGAAAAATATATTTTCATTTTAATTCATTTATCTTTTAATTTTTTAGCTAACCAGCAAGGTCATTATGGTAAGTGAGAATTTGATTACTTGTTTTTATTGCTTTTTTTCTGTTTTAAATGCTTTTGCTTCATAACCATATAATACCTATTTTGCTTTTGCTTACTTATTAATAAAATAATAGCTTCACAATATCGACGAGTTCAATGGAATGTCCATCAACTTGATTTAAATGAAGGACATCGTCTTGAAGCTGTTTGTCGAACAGATGTTGATCCATCAACACTTCGTTTGGATGTAACACGTCAAAATAAACAACAAAGTGAACGTGTACCACTAGGTCTTTCATTTTCAAATGGTTATTTATCATTGGGTGCTGTTACAAAACAAGATAATGGACTTGAATTTATCTGCTCATCAGGAGATACTTCTGATATTTTAGTGCTACGCGTTCGCTCATCGAGTAATGCTTTTGCTTTTTTTTTGTTTGCTCTATCTGCTTGCTAAAGACAGTGATATTTAATATACATTTCTATATTAAAATATATATAATTATTATAGGCGATGGTGGTCAATATGGTTCTCAAAGTCATGGTGACCAACATGGTTCACAAAGTCATGGTGGTGTACATCTTCAAGCACGTGACGAAAGTAGTCATGTTGTAGGACGTGATATTACTATACAATGCGCAGTTAACGTAGCTGCTGAACGTCCATATGAATTTAGATTTACAAAAGATGGTCAAGATTTACCAAACAGTAAAATGAAATTTTTTTATGAATAAAGAAAAAAAAGTATTTTTTATTGTTAAATAGATGTTGAAGTACATCCTGATGGTTTATTGATTATTCGTAATGCTCAAGCTGAAGATGCTGGTCGTTATCGGTAAAAAATATTGAAAATTAAAATCCTCTTTGTATAAAATATGCTAAAAATCTTTAGATGTGAAGTTACCTTCCCAAGCTCACCAGCAACTGGAACACAAGAAAGTAGTTACGATCTTCGATTTGATGGTAAATAAAACGATTTTTACTGAATTATTAAATTAGAACTATTTTTATTCAAGGAGCTCATGGTGGTGAACGCTCACAACACGGTCAACATGGTGGTGACCATTCACAATACGGCCAACAAGGTGGTGACCATTCACAATACGGCCAACATGGTGGTGAACAATCACAACACGGTCAATATGGTGGTGAACACGCCCAACACGGTGGTGAACACTCACAACAAGGTCAATTTGTTGAAGTAACTGTAGAACCATCAGAAGTAAACCTTCGAGCTGGTGAACAAGCAACTATTACATGTCATGTTAAAGGTACTCAACAATATAAGGTAACATGGGGCAAATATTCACATGATACAAGCCTCCCTAGTTATGCACGTGTAAGTATTATTAATAGCAAATAATTTAAAATTATTATTTAACGTGTTTTTGTTCTGCTTATTTCTATTTAAATAGCAAGAAGGAGATAAAGTCATAATAACACCAACTGCTGATTCACCTGCTGAACAAATGTACTTTCAATGTCAAGTTGATGTTCCAGGTCAAGGTCAACCACATCATGCTTATGCACCGGTCAATATTCGTGGTGGAGATGAGTCGAGTAAGAAGAAAAAGAAGAGACGCTCTTAGGTAGCTATCAACTTGTGTGAAATTATTAATACACACTAGTCAATATCAACAGAACAACAATATTGTCTTTTTTTTCTTTCTTTCGATTTTATTTGGTATCTATTTTCGTAAAACTAGGTTTTTATTATTTCAAGCTCAAATTTATTAAATTTTCTCTTTTTTTTTCGCTTTGTAGTTCTTCCTATTTGATCCAATGTTTTAGACTAGCTACGCTGATCTATCTTTCTTTTTATTGGTGTGCATATTCAGTTAGCTTCTTCATTTGTCGTTTATTATTGTTTGTGTTTGTAACTGTAACACAGTGTCTCTCTTTTTTTTTCCTATTGCCAAACTTTATTTCTTTGCTAATTGCCCAACGGTGTTCTTTTCTTTGGCTCATTTGCTACTACTACTACTACTACTGCTACTACTGTTGTTGTTTGTATCTGTTTTTTTTTCGGCTAACTTTATAAACAAGATCTATTAAACAAAACACT
The DNA here is from genome assembly GCA_905250115.1 of Adineta steineri. NCBI lineage: Eukaryota > Metazoa > Rotifera > Eurotatoria > Adinetida > Adinetidae > Adineta > Adineta steineri. Next base: position 420,228 of record CAJNOI010000027.1, on the reverse strand, counting down.
GCAAATGTAGTTTAGTGCATATAGATATATACATATATATATATATAGAATTACTTCAAAGTAGATATTATTAACTCATGTTTGTATTACAATTAATATAGAACCGTTATATCGGTTCATTTAGCTATTTTTCGTAGACCGAAATTATTAATTGAACCATCGACACATATTCGAATATCCAAAGGAGACAAATTACTTATAAGATGTTTTGATCCATATGAAGCTTATAGAACAACAATTCGTTGGTTTAGGTTTGTAATTTTAATTTTTTAAAACTTAACAAAAGTCTATGGTTTTCTCGTTCATGAAGTCGATCATCCTTAAAATCAGATTCTTTTTTTGTTAGTCTCAATTAGTTATCCATCAGTCATATTGAATGTTGATATCATAATTATTGTCCCTATCAGAAAAATATGTTGTACCATGAATATTATACATAGTTTCTATCTTCAATGTTATTTTAGAAAATATGGCACATTATTAATACTATTAAGTAGACATGTAAATGGTATTCTCGAGTTTGATTCAATATCTGATTTGGATATTGGTCAATATGTTTGTCGAGGAAGAAATCGTGTTGGTTTCACTGAAGAAATAGTTACAGTTGAGTTTCTTGGTATATAAATCTATTCCTTATAAATATCATAGTAAACAGTTCATTTTTTCATTTTGCTAAAAAAAGAAACAAAATCTCCACCATCTATTGTAATTGCACCAAAATTACATAATGCTTATCTTCAAGTACCATTACATTCAACTCAAACAATCGAATGTCTCAATCAAGATAATACTTCATCAGTAGATATCACTTGGCGTCGAGTGGATGCCGTATGTAGATTTCATACTAACCAAATGAAAAATATTAAACTAAAATATTTAAGGGTGATTTAAATCTATCAAGAACAACACAGCTCTTTCCACCGAATATGCCATTAGAATTTACACATAATGGTATATATATTTGTACAGCTACAAATAAATATGGATCTACTTCGAAAAATATAACTATCGATGGTAATATTTATTCGAAATCTAATATCTATTAATAATTCATCTATTTAAAATAGTTCAACAGATTAAACATGAAATATCAATCGATATTGAACCTACGGATATATTTCCTATTGATAGTGAAATACGTTTTTATTGTAAATTACCACAATCACAACGAATTTGGTGGTCATCAATAAATCATCATCGACGAGAAAATAATCCACTTCGAATTCATCTAGGATTAAATTCTACTAATAAAAAATTTATTTGTCATGCAAAAGATATCCATGGAAAAATACATCGAAAAATAGTTCATATTCAACGTTATTCACACGATCAATTAATGGCAGTCGTTATAAATAATAAAATACGAAGAAATTTTCGAGAAAATATACCAAATTGTATTTAAATATTTTCCAAAAATTAATTTTTAAATTTAAATTTTATCTTTTTAGTAAAACCATTCAAAATTTATATTAAATTAATTACTCCTTCCGATGATATCAAACAAGAAGAAGTTGTTGATATTTATTGTTACAATAACGGTGTATCTAACAACTTGTCTTCATCACTTCAATCAGATTTATTACCAAGCAATAAACATATGATAAATAATGGTCATTTATTCATTTATAAATTCGATGGATATAATTTAGGAAATTATATCTGTTCAGTCAATAGTTCTGCTAAACATCTAACACGATCTATTGATTTTCAAACAGATAATGCGTCTAATTCTAGTGAATCATTACTTTCATTTCAAATCTATTCATCACGAGCTGATTATCATTTTCGTGGTCGTTTTCTTATTGAATGTATTACTTCAAGTATAATCTTTTATTTGAAAAAAAACAAACAAAAGTATATTTTCTTCAATTTTTAGATCCAGATATTTCCAAAATATGGATAAAACATCGAAAAAAGTTTACAAAAAATATAACCAAACCTTTTCTTTTTATTAATAAACTTAGTCGAGGACATATTGCGCATTATCAATGTTTATCATCATATAAAAATCAACAATCATCAATTGATTTTAATATAACACGATTAAATCTTCTTACACATGTATTTCCATTAGAAGATACTTCGAATATTCGTATTGAATTTCTTTCATCAATCAATCAAATGAAACTTAATGGAAATATTCTTATTAATTGTTCATCATCTGATGGAACACTTGGCGAATGGAGAATCAACAAACAAATCAATGGAATTATAATTAATAATTCTTATCTTAATATTCCGAAATTTTCTACTGAACATTTTAATCTTTACTATTGTGTAAATAATTTTACACAAAAAATTCTATCATTATCGGAAATTTTATTTGATTCAATAACAAATTACATTCAAACAAATGATTCATTTATTGAAATGATTCAAGGAAAATATATTGGAGATAATATTACGTTAATTTGTCGTATTGGACAAGGTAATTATTGATATTTGTTAGAAAATAAAATCTTATATTTTGTTATTATTAGATATTTCACAAGGAAAAGTTATTTGGTCAAATATTCCAGTACGTTCAAACCATTTTTACATTCGTGGACCACGTTTAGAATTTCGTCCATTTCAAGTTGAACATCATAATCAATATATATGTCGTATTCAATCACGGCAATCGAATGAAATTTTACGTACATTAACATTTAATACATATAGAAATATTTTTGAAAACGATGATAGAAAACCAAAAATGAATTTAACAATTGATTCATCACGTTTATTTTATAATTATGAACTTAGACTTTTATGTACTACAGGTAAATTTCATTGCAAAAGAAATCAAATCAAAAAAAATGTTTTATTATTTGTTTGTAGATAGTTCAAATAAATATCATCAATGGAGAATCAATGGTGAAATACCAACATCAAAAATTTATTATGAAATATTAATGAATGGTCATACATCTGTTATGGTTATTCGTGATTTTGATTTCAGATATAATTCAGGCAGATATGAATGTTTAACAAAAAATAGTTTTGGTACAACAATCAAAAATATTGATATTGATGAAAAGATTTTATTATCAAAATGATGATCTGAAAAGAGAATTGGATATTCAATTATTTCTTTATAAAAGTTATAAATCAAAATAGATCATTTCGTTTTTTCTCTCTTACGATAGAAACCTGTGATAGGTAGTTTTTTTTTCTTTGTGTTTTCAGATTATCAAAACTTATGAAGTTTAATAAATAACAATAAACATCATCTTTTCATAACCAAGTTTAGGTTACGAATAAAAAACAAACAGAATTTGTTAAAAATTGATTAGAAACCTGAATTGTCCATGACGCACAAATATATAAAAAAAACGTCTGTCTATATGTTTGGTAATTCAAGAATTTCATCACTTGGAATTTCTTTGAAAAGCTAAAGGCAGTGAGCAGTACTTACAGATTCGAAATGCCATTTACTTCCTTTAAAAAAAACTGTTCTTGAAGGTCTTTTTCATTCTTCAACATTAGTATAGAAACGATAGCGATTCACATAAATGTATTTGTGTCTGCGCATATGTTTAAAATAGAAACCAAATCAATCGTAAAAGTATAAAAAAATGCTTATGAATTTTTCATTCTGCTTCTTCTCCAAGCAACATTTCGTTTATATAAAATATATTAGGTACATAAAGCATGATTTTATTATGAAATGTCAAAGAGTTCCTTAATCAAAATGCAAACATTCACTCACGTCAATATAATAACGAAAAAAAAATTCTATGTGAAAATCATATCGAATTCTTCTTCTTTCTACTGACGTCATCAGTAATTTGACTATAAAAATGAACGAGATTTAGACGCAAGAATCATTTAACAGCAACACTTTGATTTCTCTGTCTTTTATATTCAATCTGATTGTTATATAGCAAATATTATTCTCCTCATTCTCTATTTATCGATTGTGAATATAAAATGGTAACATACAACTACCAATCTACTGAAACTGCTTTAAGTGTCGGTATTATTATAGCCATCGTTATTCCATGTGTTGTTGGACTTGCTCTTCTAATTGCCGGTTGTATCGTCCTCTATTGTTTATGCAAGAAGCCAAAGACAACTCCAGGACAAATTCTTCAGCCAGGTAATTTCAATAATCAGCCAGGTGGTTACAATAATCAGCCACCTGTTTACAACAACCAACCAAATAACTATAGTAGCCAACCACAACAAAAAGTTTAACGTTTATATAAATTTAATTTTATCGAAAATCTTATGTTTATTTGTTACCTAATAAATCGAATAATCATATAAAACGTCATTTTAGATAAACTTATTATTGTTACCTTATTTTTCTGGATAAAAATCTATAGAACTGATCATTTCTTGTATAAAATTTCAGTTCCAATCGATGTATATGAAAATATTTTGATAAATTCTATGTTTTCAGTAATAGTAACATAATTAGATAAAAATATTTATCTTAATCAATTTCTTTCTTTTCTTTTCCTATTATAAACAGAGGAGAAATGTGAAAATAGTAAGCTTTCTTCTTGCTGTTTCTACGAAAATCAAATGTTCTCTGGAATAAGCAAAGGTTCATACTTTATAGTGTATAAATTAAATCACGATTAAGAAATATCCATGTATTTGTCGAACTTATTTGAATCTTATATAAATGAACTATCTAATTTCTAAATTTCTCCATGAAAAAATTGAAGAATATGAATTTTAGAAGAACTAAATGTTGGTCTGGAATATTTTAATACTATATAGTGATACTGCACAATTTTCTTTGTGTGGTGAGAAAGAAGATGATGCATTATTATGTGAAATACGAATTGAAAATGAATGTTGAAGTATTAGGGATAGAAATTTTGTCCCCTTCTCTCATAGACGTGACAGACAGCGATGCAGCCAGCGGAGAGACAATTGAGAATTGCTCATTTCATTTGGAGATTTGGCTGTTGTATTTTTTATTAAAAAGCTTTTGCTCATTGAAATTTTATTTTTGAATTAATTTGTAACTGTATTTTTTCTTCCGTTTGAAGCACACATACACTGTTTGCTAGTATAGTATGAAAGTGCCATTGCTAGTATTTTTCGAATGCTCGAAGTATTTTTTCTATATGCACTAAAAGTTTTTATGAATAAATCGTTGTCGTGTAAATATGAATTTTATTTGAAAAAACAAAAACTATTTCAAAAGACAATCACGACTAGTAAGAAACACAGTTAGTTACACAACTTTTCTGTTATTTTCTTTAATCAAGATTTTAATTAGCTTAAAGTAAAGTTATAGAGCACTATTTCTAATGAATAACTACTATTATGATTTCACAATCTATTTGATAGTTACATTTTATTTTATTTTATTTTTAATTTAGTTCTAGAATACACATAATGTATTTGTTGTAATAAAGTAAATTTATTTAACTGAATTATAATGATGTCATTATTTGAAAGAAAAACATTGTTGTTTTTATCTTTCTCTATCATTTTACATTTTTCAAACGCAACATGCCATTATCCTGTGATTACAATGGTACCAAATGTAAAACATTGTCGACTGGAAAAACAATAGAAACTAATACTATATCAGGTTTTATAATTGCTTCGATAGCATGTCTAATCTTTATCATATTTCTTGTTATCATTACATACATGCTATGTTGTAAAGGATATTTTCGCAATAGATTCCATACTCGATCTCGATTACATCCAACGTTACTTAATCAAAATCAATCAATGAGTATTAATCTCGATGAACAACAATCTATACCAAACTCACTGAAATCTTCTGATCTATCATTAGCTTCTGATATAGAAACAAAAAGATATTAATTATCATTCAACAGAAATAAAAAATTACAAATCATCGATAAATTCTTCTTATACACATTATACAATTTCTGTCAGTTAATTTTGTTACTTACTTACATTTTATGTTTTAGTCTGTACATAAAACTGATTGGCAATGACAATCATTCAAATGATATGAACTATTGCTTATAATAATATTTACTTAAACTAATTGATGTCGATATCTACACTGAAATATTTTTTGTTTTTCGATACAAATTGTAATAAAGATTGTTTATGAAATAAATATTGTTGATTCATAGAGTTTTAAAAAAATAGTATTTTCTCATTTTATTCCGATGAACTTATCTTATTCTGTAAATATTATTCCTTCAACTCAAAATAAGATGAGTTACGCTATATTCTTTCATGATTGAACAAAAGAATCTAATATGTGTTATGCATATATCATTATTAGTGCTCTTTAAATTTGTTATACAAGTACAAAGGTTATTCATATTTTCAGTCAGTATCTATAGTTTCATTGCTACTGTTATAAGTGATTTTTTCTGTCTGCATAATTTTGTTTTTCTATTCCTTTGACTCGTTTGTTATTTAATTATAAACTTTAGGTTTCAGTAAAGCAAATTTGAATTATAAACCTTTATGCATATATATATGCGTCATTTTCATCAATTCTAATCAAATATATTCTTTGAATTGATTTTTTATTCTGTCATCTGTTAGTTATAGATTCATCGTGTTATTCATGTGTCCTATTTCTTCAATATATTCTTCTAATACGAATACTTCCGCTTATTGTGCTAAAGGTATTGCCAGAATTATCGGTATTGCATTTGGATCTTTAGTGGGAGTTGCTTCTTTAATATGCATTGTTATAATTATTTATATACTCTTTTGCAAACGAAAGCCTCCAACACAAATTTGGAATCAACCTTATCCTACATCACAAACATATGAACAACCGATGTCGACGTTTCCATATACACATTATTCACAAACATCTATGGAACAACCACAATTAAAATCACCAAATATTACTGAAGAATTACCACCGGCATATGAGGAAATAAATGATATTGAGCATTCAATTAAATAGGATTTAAATATACTTTTATATGAAAATAGATATATTGCTATTACGAGATAAACATATAGAGCTTATGATTTATTTTATTTAATAGTTGTTCAAAGTTTTCGTTTTGTTTTGTTTTTAGTTATGTTTCACCATCCACTCATTGTTCTCTTTTAATTGAATCAACAAATGTTTGCTCTTCAGACTTTTTTCTTTCGATAATAGCGACAAATATTTCTTTTTATTGAATTTAAAAAGTAAACTATTATGTTCACAGATTCCTATAGTATTTGCAAGTGTATAGGCAACTTAAAACATCCTGTAGAATGTGTAAGATTTATTTAAATTCATCAATGAGACAGCGAAAGATATTGTCTATGTTAATCTAATAAATTCCAATTAAAATAGATAAATGTTTTGCTTTCATGGTAGATTTAAATAATGTGATAGGGATTATATTTCAAACGTATCTTCGACTTCATTTTTCAATCACTCAACAATAACAAACCAAACAGATCATATACCTGTCGTATTAAGAAATAATGATTAAATCAAATATACTTTTTAGATAAACTACGATTTTTCTTATTATTAATAGTTTAATAACGTAAAATCTGTTGATTCAAAGAAAAAGCATGTACATTCTACTGAAATCGAGAACATATCATTTCAAACTTTGTAGTCATTCTTTATTTTATTAATAAAAAATATGTATTAGAGGATAATTGGAATTTTTTATTCATCCGATGAATAATAATAAAACAATCTAAAAAACAGCATGATTAATAATCAATTAAAAATGTAGCATATTAAATTCATGAGAAAAACTGAAGCAAACTTCTTCATTATGACATAATTCTCTAGTTGAAAATAAAACTTGTGACATGTTTTTATTTGAATTCTAATTATGTTTTTTCATCATATCTAATTATTTCAAAATAAAATTACATTGTGTTCAATTTTCTGTCAAATAACTTTCAGAGGTTTCATTATACCTAAAACTTGATTGTTTTTTGTGTGTTGTGCTTCCAATTTTATGTTTTTTTCGTTGAATACAAAGCAGCAAATTTTTTTAATACCGTTATTTTTTCGTTTCTATACAAAAAAATTTTTATTACAGAAGTAAAACTTTTTTTGACTGTTGTAATACAAGGAAAAATATTGAATTCAAAACGTGCTTGTTCTGCCATCAGTCAAAAGGAAGAAAAAATTCTGACAATTTATTTCAATAGTTATTTATTATTGACTAGTATCATTTCGAAATGTCATCAAGCGATGGAAGTTCATCTTTGGGTACTTCTGATATTGTTGGTATTGCTGTTGGAGGAGTATTAGCACTTGCTACTGTTATTGGACTTCTCTTTAGCTTTTACACGATGTGTTGTAAAAAAAATAAATCACCACAAGTATATCCTCAAGCAAATCAATATAATCCATATAATCCAGCACAAAATGGTGCCTATGGTCAACAAATGAATACGGGTTATTATCAACAGTATCCACCTAATCAACAGTATCCACCATACCAACAATACCCACCTTATCAACAAAAACAACAACCACCACAATCATGGAATAGACCACAAACTGATATGGATCGACCCCCATCTTATACTTCTGCAAATCCTGTAACGAAACCAAATGGAAAAAATTAAATATTTCATTATAAATAATTACAAAAAATCGAAATTAACTTTAAGTCTCAATTATTTAACCTTTTTATTCATATTTTTTTATCAAATAAAAATAATTCAAACTATACATTTTATATATATAATTTTGATTATTATTGTAAATAATTGTAACGTACTAAGTCAGACATAGTTCAAAAATGAGTAAAAATTGTAGACGTGCAATCAGTAAAACAAGAAATATAAATCTAGTTATTGAATATTCAAGGAACATTGATAAACTTATGTCTACTATTGACGAGGAAAATAATATTTTAATATTAAACTAGAAATAATTTCTATTCTTGTTTATTCAGGTATATAACGATATAAAATGTTACTTATACATATAATTTTATATTAATTAAATAACGGAAGTAATCTTTAAAGAATTTAAATATCTGATTATTTTTGTGAGATTTCAACAAATCCATCTTAGAGATTTTAGTGTTTTTTCCCTGGTCGAGATCTGTTTTCGAAGATCTAACTTTTTATTAATCACCATTCTACTGCGCGTACATAAAACCCTTGTTAAATTATACATGTAAGTCCTTATAATAAATCTTTCACATATGTATTCATATGGACTTCACCATATTGTTCGTTATGATTCTTCATATTTCTCTTGCAATGATCACTCCATTTTTCTTCTGATATCTCAAAGACAAGCTGAAAATCCGTCTTCATAATTTATGATTGTATTTAACGACTAGATATGTTGTAAACGTTTTATCCCATCAAAATAAGAATTTTGCATTGATTTACAATTATTTCTCTTTACTTTGAGTCAGAAACAAAATCAATCGGACTTTTGTCTTGGAAGAATTTCTCTCATATTAAATATTCAATCAACATTGATTTAGATATGAAACATCTGTGCAAATAAATTTGTTTTTCATTTCCGTAAAAATAAATGAATTTTTAATAATCTTATGCATTCATGTTTTTCATCAAACTAGTCCCAAAATAAATATACTAACAATAAATAATTCTGATTATTTACTGTTAAATCTTTGTAAACTCAATAACTATTATAGTATTCATTGCAAGAAAAAACAAAAACAAGAAAACTATATGGATTTTTACGATGATCCATATACCATAATTTTTCTTTTTTTTTTATCAATCCAAAATAAATCGATTCTTACATTGATTGATAAGGACAAAAAGTTAGAATATAATGAAAGGAAAATTGTTTATTTTTAAAATATGTGTATAATGTTGACAAGGTACAAAATTGTTTAACCTAATAAACCATATTGTGGTCGATTACCACGTCGTTCTCTACCATCATTTAACCAATCATCAAAATCATTGTAGAGTTCTTGTGCTAGAATACAGAAATCAAATAGTACAGATCTAATCTCTATACAAAATTTATTTTATCATACTTTCAGCTCGTTTACCCAAATAGCCATAAGCATGACGTTTTCCAAGGACACCAAATTTCAAATGATGACGTCGATGAGGTGCTGGAATAATATGTTGTACTGATATTGTACCAACTTCTTTTTTATTTCGTAATGATGCATCATTTTCATCACTTGAACTACTTTCAATCATAGGTAATTTTTCATTATTAAATGCAGCTGCATCTAATTTACATATAAGACATAACATTTTTTTTGAAAGAAAAAAACAATTACCTATATGTGCAATCTGAAACATAAGCACCATTACTAAACTGATAAATATTGATAGATTGAAAAGCATCTTCATTTCTTTAGGTAATCTAAAATAATAAAATTTATGAAATATTTTTTCATGAATATACGAGTGTTGGTTTCAAATAAGAATAATAAATGACCGCATTAATGAATGTAAGATCACTTGTCAATACATATGGTTTGATTTGCTCTCAACTTGGTCTTGTCTTTTTCTCCTCTCTCTCTCTCTCTCTTCCCTCTTCATTTCTCTTCCGTTTTTTTTCATTAAGATCAGTCAGAATATTTTCTTCTTCGTCCATTTTTTTTCGCTAACATTTTCTCATTTGTCATCGCATCTAATTTTGTTCGGCTGCGATTCAAGCATCTCCATATGTGTATAGAGTAAAAAAGATTTTATCGTAAAGCAAAAAAAGAAAGGAGGGATAGTTTAGTAACTATCTTATACATAAACTGTCGGAAACATGATTAGCCTTTTAGTCAAATCTTATTCGATCTGAACTGACATTTTCTTCTCCATAAAAAAAAAACTATTCGATGATAATTCAATTGACTAATCAAGATAAGCAGATATGCTTAATTTCATGTTAAGCATTGACTTATTAACAGATATTACATTGATGAAATCAATAATATTAGAAAGAAGAAGAAAAAAAGCTAAGTTGTTTTGACACGTTCTTAGTGAACAAACAAAATAATATTCTAGTAGATTTCAAGTTGTTTTCTCTTAGAAGAAAAACGCGCTGATTTCTTTTTTGTTGTTGTATTAGACTTGTATTATCATTTAGAGCAATGTTTTTTGAACGTATGATAGATTCACTCATGCCTGGTTAGTTTTATATCGAGTAAAAATAAATATTTTTGATTATTCAATTTTAATTAAAGTTGAATCTTCACGTAAAACCCCATCATCTTATTTAAAATCTCCATCGAATTCATCTGGTTTAATAACACCATATAGTCAAACAAGTCTAAAATCAATTATAACCTATGATTCACCTATAATAACAACATCGAATGTGTTATTAAAAAATCAGTTTTTAATTGAAAAAAATCATTTTATTGAAAAATATAATTCTAAACAAATTGATAATGCTATATTAAATGATTTTATTATACAACGACGTATTGGTGGAGGTAGTTTTGGTACAGTTGCATTTGCTATTCATAAAAAGAAACAAATAGCTATGAAAATTCTTGAAAAACAACATATTGTTAAATTAAAACAAATAAGACATGTTATTAATGAATGTCACCTATTAAGAGCAATACATTGTCCATTTATTGTTGATTTATTATTTAAATTTAAAGATAATGCTAATTTATATCTATGCTTGGAATTTATTGGTGGTGGAGAGGTTTTTATTTATTTATATTTTATCATCTATAGAGCAAATGCTTTTTTTCTAAAAGATAGATAATGAAGCAAAATAATTAATTCCGTTTTTTTTTATGAATATCAAAATATTTTCCACATTTATAGTTAAATATGAAAAAAACCTTGTTATATCAAGTAGAATAATCTTGTTTCCTATTCACTTATGAAAGATCATTCTACTAGAAAATCTTTTTCAATATATGGAAAAAAAAGAATAATAGAAAAACTTTAATGTATTCGGCATTACAATAAGTGACCAATATAATCCACTAAAAGACTAATATAGATTGAGCTGAACTGTCTGTTGATCTTTTTCACGGAAATTTGTACCGAATGGATTGATATATAGTCTATAGATAAAGCTTAAAATAGTACAAGTACAGAGTGTTCTTATTCGATTCAATTACTCTACATTCTTTGAAAAGATCTATCTGATTTTTCTTACTCTTGGTAGTATAGAAAGAACTACGTGTGAACAAGTAATATCCGGTCTAGTCCCTCTCTGATCAATAGATAATCGTCATTCACAAGTCGTAGTACACATGTGCCTTTTCAAAAGATATTTGTGAGTTTTTGGCAAGAATATAAATTTGTTTAATCAAATTTAAAAAACATTCGGGACATTTGCAATAAATTTTTATCTGTCAAAATCTGAGAGTTTCTATTGCATTTATTTAACTTGATGAATAACATACGCAATGTATTTCTAAATTGATGTTAATGATGACCTTACAATAATCAAATTATGTTTGATATTTATATCTGTCAAAAGCTTCTCAACTTCAAAATTTTCGGATTTAATTTGAAGGTTATTTGCTTGATATACTCGAATAAATTTAATAAAGATTACAGAGAATCCATGATTTGTTTATTTCTCTCTTAATTCATATGTCAACTTAAATCGATGTTGATTAGACTCATCAATATTTTACAAATGGTCTCCTTTTCTTTCAGATGTTTCATCATATGCGAAAACAAAAGAATAAACGGTTTTCCGAAACTCTTGCTTGTTTCTATGCTGCTCAAATCACACTTGCTTTTGAATATTTACAATATCTTGATATATGGTACATATAAAATCAGTTAAGAATATTATAATTCATATATATTGTCTCATTTTTTTCGTAGTCATAGAGATTTAAAACCAGGTCAATATTATCTGATAATACAAGAATTTCATTAGATTTATTTTCTTTATTCAGAAAATTGTTTGATTACTTATGATGGTTTTATAAAATTGACTGACTTCGGTTTTGCAAAACTTGTTCCCGGACGGACATATACACTTTGTGGTACAGCACAATATTTAGCACCAGAAATTCTATCTAACAAAGGCTATGGTAGAATTTACTTTCGATATAAATATCATCTTTTTTGAAAAAAATAATTTAGGTAAAGGTGTTGATTGGTGGTGTTTAGGTATATTTCTCTATGAATTAAATGCTGGCTTTTCGCCATTCTACGCAACAGATCATTCAGCACTTTATTCATTAATTTTACGTTGTGGTAAAAAAAGAAAATTTCAGTTTTCTTATTTAATTTATTTATATAGAATATAAATTTCCGAAACATTTTAAAGAAGATCTTAAATCATTAATTCGTCAATTACTTCAAAATGATACAACAAAACGATTTGGTTGTTTAGCAAACGGTGCACAAGATATAAAAAATCATATATATTTTCAGCGAATAAATTGGTTATCATTGTATGAAAAAAAAGTACAGTCTGAATATAAACCACGGATAATAAAAGGTTATGAATATGAATATTTTGAAGAAAAAAAAGATTTTATTATACCAAAATCATCTATATGTTTATTTGAAAAAGAATTTCAAGAATTTTGATAAAATATATCAATTAGTATTAGAAGATCTAATGTTATAGGTTTAAAACTTTAGCAAATGTAAAATGTTTGTTTTAGAAATGAAAGATATTATTTATCATAATGTCATTCTTTGATTATTGATATTCGAACAGCGGGTGTTTATGTCGGCTCTATTTCACAATATATATATATATATCTTTATCTATACATTTATTGGAAATGATGATGATAATAATGTCAACAAGATATTGATAATGATCGCTTTGACCTTCTCCACCAGTTAACTAAACAGGAAAGACAAAGAAAAGTCATCTCTAACGACATTACTCTCTTCATTTTTAGTAAACATTTCTTCTTCTTTTTTTTATATATGTCAAGATATGTATATTTCAACTATAATCGATAAAGATCTATGAGATTTATAGACCTATTTTCATGTCTTACAGTAAGATGATAAGAGACATCTGGAAAGCTAATTGATTTCATACATATATATATATGATACACCTTAGAACTTTTTTGTCGCACAGTCGGTGTGCCTAATAATTGATATACAGTAATAACACAGATGGTAACAGCTCTCATCATGTATGGTCATAGTGACATCACAATATCATTAGAAGTAGAAAGAAGAACGACACTTCACATGAAGTTCAAGAAATTGTAATACAACAAATATTATTCACCTGCATTACAATATTTTTCTTTCTATTTCAATTGAACATAACAACATTGTTAATAAGTAAGTATTATAACGCATAAATAATTCATATATTTTTCATTTTGTAAATATTCTATATAGATCAGAGAACTCTGTTTTAGTTTAATTATTCATAAATCTATTTTAATAACTTAGTTTAAGTAATGAAAGAAATATTTTTAAATATAACCATAAGATACTTTTACCTTTGTTTTTTTATGTCAAATCCTGTTAATAACAGATAGCTAGAGAGGATTACATATGATCTACTTTTATTCAATATTTTTAAGAAGAAAAAAAAAGATATTTATTCTGTTACATATAATATAATATTTAAAGATTGACTTTGCTTTTTATAAATAAAAAACGATACGAGTATTCTCTATGTTTTTTTGTTATTTTGTGTAGATATATATTAATGACAAAAATATAAAATGATCTTATCCATTTATATTTGTATATATAATAACGTGCCGAAAAAAATTTTCATGTTCTGTTTATGCTAATGGTTAATGCATTTGACAACACAATCTTGTCTCTAGTTTTTAGTATACATACAATAATATAAATCGTCATCACACCAATTAGATAATTCATTTTGATTGAGTGACATTGTCATATGTTCGAGCTTGAAAAGAATGTGAGAAAGACCATTCGATATACTCGATAATTATGTTTCATTTTTCTTCTCTCTAATGTTAATATCATTTTTAGTACCATAAAACCACAAGGTCAAATCGGTTTGTTGTGGTAATTACTAGTGATCAATGAAATATCGTCTGTTCTTTAGCTTGTTGCTTCTAATCGCTGTCATCCTATGATGATAAATGACACAACATACATACATACACTTGAGAATCGCCACCCTCGATTGACTCAATCCATTAAGTATATATCATAATGTTTCAAGAGAATTTAAACAACCGTAACTCTCAATGTATTCGAATAAATCAAAGACCTCAAGAGAGATTCTCAGTATTTTCTTAGTTGAATATCTTTATAAGTTGATAGTCATAAATGATTAGTGCGGTTCTTTTTCTATATGCTTCATTTCTGTGTTATATGATGTTTTTTTCTCATCATATTTTTTAAGTGTATGTGGGTGTTTGGATAAGCACATATGAGATAAAATATTTTCTATTAGGAAACAAGTCTTCTCTATTGAGTGTTTTAAATATAAGTGTACTCTCTTTATGAGCCTCTCAATAATAAAATACATTTATTTAGTTACTTCATCATTTCAATATTGTAAGCGAGAAATAGATTGATGGGTAGATAGATAGATGGAAAAAAGAGAGAGAGAGAGAAAAGAAAATGAGTATCAACGAGGGTCTCCTCCTGTCAAATTGTCGTTCTATCCATCTAACCACCCAACAAAAAACCCTTCGAGCAAACATACAGACATACATATATATATATATATACATATACATATATATCCAGATGATCTGTCAGTTCTCTCGTGGCAGAATGAAATAACAACACGAGAAAAAAGCTTGCAGGAAAAAGAAAAAGAAAGAAGACATCACGAAAAACCTGCGTTAGACTAATTTCTTCTTTTGTTAGACGAACGTTTTTCTCTTTCGACAGTCGGATGATCGTTTCAGTAACAGTATGTAAACGCGAACGTCACAGAAAAAAAAAATTCTTCATTACTATCGAGCTACAACATATTAGCAGCAGCAACGTCGAATCTATTTTCTCTTATTCTTTCTGCTATTACATTTGCGCACATTGCCTACGCTATTGAATAGACATTAGTGCCAATGACTTTTCTCTTTTGCTTTACGACAGCAACGATGACGACAATAACAAACAATACTAATACTCATCCACGTTGCTTATACTAAACAGAGTCACGAGAAAAGAAAAACAGAAAAAAAAAATAGAAGCGAGATAAAGAGAAAAAAAACTATTTATTGTTTTCTATTAGTAAATATTTCTAAAAATCACAATTCTGTTGTGATTTAGTGTCGATCATTGTCTTCTCATTTTCATTCATTATATGTGAGTATATATAAATGAATAATTCCGATGCATATGATAGTCATTTTCTAAATAGATGTGTCGAGTATCATATTAAGACCGTAAGTTAGGAAAGAAGAGACGGATCGATGGCGATATATCTGCATTCTCTACATAAATATATGTTAAGACAACAAAATATGCCAGTTGGAGCAATTCATCCATACATTCATTAAATGTCTCTTCTCCTAGGTAGAAATGTTAAAGTCTCTTACTTACTTGTTTGCTTCTAACCGCCCGCCCTTCGGCAGCATGTGCTAATTTGATCGGCGTCATCAGCCATATATGAAATACTGAGATAATTGACGATTGTGTGCATTTGCACACAAAAACTTATCATTCTAACTATACTTCACAGTCAAATAGGCAGCTATAGAATCAATTTTCATGTCCTATTCATCATTTATTGTATAGACAAGATACAATTTTTTTTATTATCATGTCTTCTATACTTTATTGTGACAATAACAATAAGTAAATTTGACAGTTTTTCTTTTTCTTAAAACTATCATCATCATCTTTCTCTTTGAATGTTCATAGTTAAGTGTTCCATTGAGAATTGCATCCTCTTATTTCTACTCATTCTTTATAAATATGTATGTATGTATGAAGGAAGAGTTAACGATGTAAGTTGTAAACATCATTAATAGTTATGAGATTCTATTAGATATATATGATAAAACATGAGTATAGAAATAAATCTGCACATAAAATATCTTAGGGAATCGAATTATACATTCGAGATTTAAATTTAAATTTTAACATGCATATATATATACATCAATTAGTTTTACTATAAAAAAAAAACGCGCTTCTCGCCTTTTCTTATGTTCATCAATAATGATCGTATCAATATGATTTCTTTTGCTTGTGCGAACAACAGCGCATGCATGCATGTTGAGATGAAAATTGTTCTGACAATGGAGAAAGCATCTCTAGTAGTAGTATAGTAGTAGTATTAACACAAGATGAGACTGAAGAGGACGACAAAGAAAAAGACGAAGAAGAAAGAGATGAGATGTTGATTAACGGTCTGGACCGTTTCGCTCTCCGCCTGCCTCTTTTCCTCTTTTTCCTTCTTCAGCTGCTTTCCTCCTTTTTTTCAGATTCAATAATAATCTAGTAGTCTCATTTTCTTTCAGATTTTGACTTCAACTAACATTTTCCATTCTTATATATATATATATATATATATATATATACATTAATCTTGTACAGGTAATGAACTATCTATATTTATATTACATCATAAATAAAAGAAATAAACGATGCTCTCAATCCAATTATAATCGAAGCATGTTAGTGAAATGCGTGGGTGTGTGATCATCCCTCTCATCCCGTTCTAAGTAATACAGGAAACTGCATTTTAAAAAAAAAGTGTTTGCTCTAAAATTGCTTCCCGTCTAGATGCGTAGGCGTTCATGTACGGGGTGTGCTAATACTAGTGTAGTATACATTCAGACGGAACTGTATGTTAGATAGTCTAAGTCTCTTATTATACTTTTGAGAATGAGCATTCATCTTCTTGTCGTCGTACATAATCTCATTAGATTCTATGAACTTCGTTGATTTTAGTGTTCTAATGTTGATGTCACAGTAGTTACGAGAAGGATGATGATTCTCTTCTTTCTTATCATTCATTGACTAGTGTATGTAATAGCAAGCTACTATACTGCTCATCCGCAATTCCGAACGTCTCTTCTTTGATCATCAGACAAAGAGAGAAAAAAAAGAGAGAACGAAGAAAGAAAAGAAGAGAGATTAGTATCCGTTGAGAGTTTTTTTTAGCGTTCATAGTATCGTATGTGTGTCAAATGCACGACACATTTAGAGTAGAAGAAAAAGTGACGGATATATAAGTAAAAAAAAAAAGAAGAAAAATAAGATAGAGAAAGAAAAAGATTTTTTTAGAACCTCGTGCTACTATTAAAAATCCATCGAAGGAAATTAACGAAGTAAGTATAAGAAAACAGATTGCATTTGACATTTACAAATACTTGTTTTTTCATCAATCAAAGAAAATTATATTCTTTCTACAATTCTTAGATGAGTTGAAATGATTTGAAATAATTTATAGTTTATGTCAATGCCAATGTGTTTTTCATCGACTTCTTTTTATAGAAACATAGTCATGTAGGATTTTTCTTTTCGTGTACCTATGGCGAGCTCGTTATATTCTAATTGGCAACACGCACATGCATACTTTGAACGATACACATGTTTTTTGGTCACGCAATCGACTAATTGAGGTCACTAAACATCTTCTTCTTTTTTCCCGAGTTATAAACATTTCCTCTAAACACGACATACTTGTTTTCTATTTTGAGATCCTATTTCTTTTCTTTTAAGAAAATAAAAACAAAATCTGACAAATAGATGACCATTTCGTAAATAACAAATGACATTTTATTATTTTTATATTAGAAAGTAATATTACTGTGTGTATATGCTTTTCTTTTCAACTAAGAACATATGGCTCGAACAGCTAAATTTACTCTAGTGCATGTTATTGTCAATTAGAAATAATGTACATGTTTCGAGAGAGTAGAGTAAATTCTAACCTTGAAGAATACATAAATAATAATCGTCTTGAGGAATTAGTTTTCTTCGTCATTAGAAGAAGAAGAAGAAAAAATAGTTAAGAAATATTTTTTAAATGTTTGTTGATGTTAAACACACAACAACTTATAGAATAAGAAGTATTTTACGTCATTGTCTGTAGAAATTATATTTACCAACTACTTAAGTTATATATATTGATTATTGACAAATATTCCTTCCTTCTGTCTATCATTTTACTCTGATAAATAGTATTGAAATTTGGTCACTTGATATATTCTATGACACGATTATTTTCCTGTATTATCTGTTTATTATTGTCGACAACTAAACATTTGTTATATGAATAGAAGAGTACATCTCTTCAAGAGAAAATAACTGAGAATGAGCGAAATAAAGATAATTTATGACAGATTTCCTCTTCTTTCTTTTTCCATTCTCTATCTTGCTTTCTATAATAGATATTCGTTTGTTGGATAAATAGAACTGTCAAGATGACCGAGAATTCTTGGAAGAATGATAATAGAATCTTATGATGGCTATAAGATAGACATGCAAAGCAAAAGGAAAATGGAAAAAAAGAGAAATCGCTTTTCCGCGTAGCAAGAGAATTAATCGTTCACCGATCATGTCGTAATGAATTATTAATGCAACAAAGAGGGAGAAACAGACATCTAACAACGGGTACCGGCAGTAAAATATTGATGGCTCTTTCTGTCTCTCTTGAGTTTTTCAATAAAAATATAACGCTATTGAAAGAAAGAGAGAGAGAGAGAGACAGGGAGAGAACGAGAGCAATTACTAGAAAAGGCAAACGGGACGGCTGGTGATGGATGCCAATGGTTCGGTTGAATTTTTCTCTGACGCCAGTACATCCGGAAAAGAGAGAAGGGTACTCGACATAAAAAAAAAGAAAATCAAGACTCTTCATTGCTACAAAATCTGTACTCAAAAGAAATCGATTGAAGACAAAACATTATTATCGAAAAGGACAGTGCATAAATTTACTGATCAATGTTCTTTTTCTTTTTCAGGTACCCTTCTCCCTTCGTCTTTACACATTTTCACGACCTACCTGCCCTTGTTTTTCACCTACGATATTTGTCCCTATTACAATCGATACAATTCAATCAGTTAGCTATAAATTATGATGATGGATAATACAACACATCATCCAATTGTTCAAATAAATACAACAAATTCACAAAATATGACTAATATTCATCAACAATCTAGTACAAAATTACCAGGTGAACCTGATCATTTTCTTACTATTCGATTACTTATGCAAGGAAAAGTAAGTTATTATTTTAATACGAAAATTTATTATCTTCTTCTTCTTCTTCTTCTTCATTATTTATTTTAGGAAGTCGGTAGTATTATTGGAAAACGTGGTGATAATATCAAAGCAATTCGAGAAGAAGTATGTATTTATTTTTGTTACAAAAAATATTGAGCTAATTGAAATAATATATTTAGAGTGGTGCTCGTATTAATATTAGTGATGGAACAACACCAGAACGTATTGTTACTATGGTTGGTACAATTGAAACATTATCGAAAGCATTTGGAATGATTTGTCAAAAATTTGAAGATGTATAAATAATAATCTAAAGATTTTCTTCTTTTTATTAATTATTTATCTTATAGGATTTAAAACAAACATGTACAACTATCCCTCCAATAACATTACGTCTTGTTGTACCAGCAAGTCAATGTGGTTCAATTATTGGTAAAGGTGGTGCAAAAATTAAAGAAATCCGAGAAGTATGTATTCTTATTGTTACATAAACGATTAATTATTTGATTTCATATTTATTTATAGACAACAGGTGCATCTGTGCAAGTTGCATCGGAAATGTTACCAACATCAACAGAACGTGCTGTAACTATTTCAGGAAAACTTGATTCAATTGAATCATGTTTCCGACAAATATGTCAAATTATGCTCGAAGTATAAAAAATTATTTTATTAATTATACATATATATATATTATTAATATGTATATATTATTTAGCAGTCGCCACCAAAAGGTGAAACAATTCCATATCGACCTAAAATGATGATATCACCTGTACATGCACCGATTATTTTTGCTAATGGACAAGCTTATCAAGTTCAAGGTCAATTTGCAATTCCTTTACCACCAAATGAAGTAACATATACATTATTGTTTGATATAAAAAAAGAAGAATTAAATTGTTTTTTTTAATGTATTCTAGTTAAATGCCTACGGTCAATTAGCTTCTCTTGCGCCGGGTGTGCCTGTACCAGCTGGTAAGTCGATTGATTTGATTCTTTTCTTATATGGAACATCAAAGAAAATAAATGAGTTATATTGTCCAAATGACGTTCTATTCTTTTCCTAATACTCTGATGATGTTGTGAAGAAAAGGAAAAAAAATATCATATAATGAAACAATTGATATATAATTTAAATGAGATATTAATCGTTTTTTTCTTCTCCTCACTATTATCTCTTGCAGCACCTTTAATGACAAATGGTCTTCCACCTAATCGTAATACTTTACAAACACAACGTGAGATAACGATTGCTAATGATCTTATTGGTTGTATTATTGGTCGAGGTGGACAAAAGATTTCCGAAATCAGGTAGAATTAATTTTTTATTTAATAACATTATTTGTAAATAATTTTTATAGACAAGCGTCTGGAGCGAATATTAAAATAGCTGATTTAGATGAAGGTACACAAGATAGACATGTGACTATTTCTGGTACACCTGAACAAATACAATTGGCTGAGTTTTTAATTCATTCAAGGTATAGAAATAAAAAAATAGAATTTGATAGCTTTTTATTTTTCTTTTTTTTTTTTGAATAGAATTGCTTCCGAAATTGGTGGAATTCTAATTACTCATTGATCTGTGTTTTATTCTTTTCTTTGTCGTTTACTTCTCTTCTTTTATTTATTGAACTAAAACAATCTATACAAAAGCACAACAAAAAAAGAACGTATTAATAACAAACAACAAGAAATATCTTTACGCATACATACTTAAATAACAACAATAACAGTATTTTGTCGTTTTTCTTCTATGCAATCTTCCGGTTCGTAGCTACGCATTGCTGCACACCAGTTTACTGTATGTGTATTTTTTCTTTCTTTCTTTTCTTACTGGCAGTCGATCATTTTTGTATTTCTATGTGTGCGTGTGTGTGTGTATGTTTTCTTTTTTGAGTGTATTTTTATTTATATGCAATGACATGTTGTCTGTCTTATCTATGGTATGATGCAACAATATAGATTCTATGTATGTATGTAGCTGTGCAACAGTGATCGACTAAATTATTATTTTTATTTCTTCTTTTTAATATTCACAAATAATCGAAAAAAAAGCAAACAAACAAACAAAGAAAATAATACATCAATTTTTTTCTCTTCTAAATGTAACAAGCTATTTTTTTGTCTTATCTTTTGTTCTTTCAGTTCTTTTTCTTTTTCTTTCGAAGATCGTTGCAAATTTTTCTTCTTCTTTCTTTTGCATTTGTAGATGACATAAGCAAAGTGTGTTTATATGAAAAACTTTTTTCGAAATTTTATTTTGTTGTTATTATATATCAGAAAAAATCAACCACAAAAAACAAACGGATATCAATTTAGTTTTAGTCAAGAAATACTTGAGAAAACGAGAATTTTATTTTTGTATCATTTTACATATTAGAGAGTTTGGTTTCGCCTAAAGATAAAAAAAATATATCTTATATCAAACGATCAAATATCAAATAAGTTTGATAAACATTTATTAATATATTTAATAAAGAATGTCATTAGGATTATCATACATAAGATAATTTTTTTTGAAAATTCATCGATATAATACTAAATAAAAATTAGCCAAGAGAATATGTCTATATACATAATTAATAATGAAGACTTTTTTTAGCGTATTGATTTGATATGCTTTACTGTTTATTTTTCTGACAATTTACTTTTTACCATTCCCATATGGTTGATGACATCAAAAGGTTATTGATAATATCTTTCACTTAGAATTGTTTATTATCCTATACTTTTTTTTTTAATAGCAAAAACAATTTTTTTTGTGTCAGCATAGAATAGATGATATATTTTTCGTATTGTAAACATTATTTAACTCATGAAATATTGACAAGAAACAAAATGAATAGATGTATAAATATATTAATATACAGAGTGATTATTAATTATTTATAAGCGCTACGATTTTACTATGAAGACAAAAACTTGATTTTTGATGAAAAATCAAATCACATTGTGTGTTAGAAATATTTATACCGAACATGTTTTTTACGTTAGAATATGCTATGAAACATACTTAAATTATAGCATGTTATGTTTTTCAATTTGATGTGTCAGTTCAGCTGATTTCCCTTAAGAATTCTGTCAACAATAAAAAATATTGGTTTATTTAGTTTACTCATAATTATCTTTGCAAAACAAAAAGAAATATGCACTTATCTATTATTTTATACTATTGTCATGTATAAATTATTCATTATCATTCAAAAAAATCAAAATTAGACGTAGATTTCTCTTTTGGAAAACGTTTTCATTAAGGTTCTTTTGACCTGAAAATGTAAATCAAAATATCAAATTAGATCATTTATTTAGAAAGATAATTTTCTTATTGAGAAAAAACATATGAAATGGATCAATAACTGTCAATCATAATAAAGTAAATATTAATGTATTTGTATATGAAGATATTTTGCATATTATGACAATAACTAACCTTGGTAAGTTTTACATCAAAGTATTATTGTCATTGTTATAGAGTTGATTGTTTGATTTGTATGACTCGAATTGATATATATATGCGTTTTATAGTCTAATTAATATTACTTAATGATCACAGCAAGATTTCGAAATAATTTTTATTTATATATGAGAATGGAATTATTAATAAGAACGTCGTTAAAATTAAATAAGAAGAGAGAGGGAGAGAGGATCATATAGATATACAGGATAATATTACCAATCTTTTTGTTTGTATTATTTATCGTAGTGATATGATAATATCAATCTTAAAGCTAACATGAATAGTTCTTACGTTTACTTACAATAATTTAAAACAAACAGAAACAATATTGATATATTAATTCAAATGAAGATATTTCATAATATTGGTTTAATGAAAAATACAAAAAACAGTAAGTGAGGTAATATCTATATCGACTTGTTTAGTAATTTACAGATTTTTTATAAGACAATAACAAAAAAAAATAAAATCATAGATTAGTCATTATTATTGATACGAAGTTAATCTTAGAAAAATCACGTTGATGATATTTATTATAAACTATATAATTTTTTAGTCATATGATTTATATATTTTAATAAACAATTCAAAATATGATTGTGAGACATTAGCGGACATATAATTATCATCACGTACTATCTTCATTTTTAATCAGTAAATAAAAGCAATAAATTGTAGGGATTTGCTTCATATTTTGTCTTGTGATTCTTTGTGTATTGTCTTATATCAATAGAATCAAGAAAACAGCATCTTTAGCTCTTTCGGTGCATTTATTCCATTGATTTTCTCTTTTTTCCATTTGATTAGTTCTTAATCAATAATAACTCATGCTGATGAGACATATGACTTGCATGATAAAATTAGAGTAAAATTTATTTCTGTTGAATAAATAACAAACAAAAGAAAAAAAAGAAATATAAAAACAACTCAATGAATACTATAAAAAGAAAGAAGAAAAACAGTAGCACCTATGTTTATTTATTCGTTTGAGCAATAAATGACGATGAAGAAGAGGGATGATGACGATGATAATTATGTAAATTATGTTTTTGTAAAACAAATGTTGGTTCATCTGTATTGACACCATGACATCGTTGCATATGTGTTTTAAGACCTTGTCTTAATTTAAATTTCTTTGGACAACGTGCACATTCAAAATTTCTCATAGCAATATGAACAATACTATGATGACGATTTAAATTTGACTTATTTGAAAAATCACGTCCACATAGAAGACATGGAAATTTTTTTGGATGTGGATTTGGTTTAACAGGTATTATTTCATGTTCATCAGTTGTATGTGTTGATGAGGGAGATATTGATGATGATGATTTTAAAATTTGTTGATGTTGTTGAGCAAGTAATGCAGCATGATGTGGATTTGAAACAATGGCAATTAATGCTCCTGTTGTTGGATCAAGAAATGGTGGTGTTGTAGCTGCTGCTGCTGCTGTTGTTGATGATAATGAGGCATTTGATAGAGCTAAAGATTTATATGTAGAACCAAATGATAGATTTGATAAATCATGACCATTTATACCAGATGAAAATAAACTTGATTGATGATGTTTAGGTGAATGTGAGCCAAAGATAAGACTAGGAGAAAACTTTGTTGCTGGATGAGATATTGGGGAACCTTATAAAAATCAAAGAATGAAAAAAATGTTTTTTAAGAGTTGAAATATAAAATAATTACTTGATCGTCTTGAATGATTGGCTAATGAAGATGTTAACTCAACAGCCTAAAAATAATATTATTTTTCTGTGTAAAACAAAATCAAAATTAATTATCTATTACTTTATCTTCAAGATTTATTTTATGTGCTATATTACATTTACGTCGTTTAGCACCAACTAATGTAGTTGTTGGTATTATAAAAGACGATGGATGTCCATGTCCATTAGTTTTTATTACTGTTCGAGGTTTTTCTTCGCCTTCTTCTGTATCATCGTCTTCATATAAAGGAGTTTGCTAGAAAGAAAAAGCAATTCTTTAATATATAAGAAAACAAGTAAGGAAATTTTTTTCAATAAAAAATACTTGGTAATTATTTAGAAGAATATGTGTTTGATGTCGTTGACCTTGTAAAATAAGTGCACGTTTAGAAAGATTATGTTCAATTTTATTCATAAGTATTTGTTTATCATGATTAAGTCGTTGAATATCAATTTGAATTTGTTCTAGTTGTCGTATTGAATCACAACATCGAAAACATATTGAACGATTACTGATTAAAGTATTTTCATTTTGACGCCATAATCGTTCGAATTTATTTGACGATGAAATTAGCCGTTCGATTGATGATATCGAACATCGACTAGTATATCGTTTATTTGAGGATGGTGAATAACCAATTGTCGAACTACTTGTATGTGTATGTGCAGATAAAAGTGCATAACATAAAGAACATCGACTTGTCTTTGTATTAAATATATACATATTGAAAGAAGCTTGATTAGTTCAATTTACAACAGAAAGTAGAATGACCTTTATATTTGTTTGTTTGTTTCTTTTTGTATATCGATCTTTTTTTTCATTTATAAGTGATGATGATGGTAGTCGTTGTTATATTCATGCTGATATTCTACTGTTGATAATGTTAGTAGAATAGAAACGCTCCAGGATGATACATTTTCCGTATCGAATATCCAGCAAAAACGACGACTATATATGCGCAAACGCGCTCGATCTTTAGTATAGTGATGAGAACAACAACAACAAGATATTTGCCGATCTCTTTCTATTTCTCTCGTTCTCTCCGAGTGACTTGCATAATCTTGCGCTTTTTTTTGGTAGCACTAGTTGTCGTTTGTACAATTCCCATATCTCTTTCTCTCGCTCTCGCTCTCTCTCCCTTTCTGTTTCCCCCTTCTCTTCTGTCTCTGTCTCTCACACAATTCTCTTCTTTGCATACGTCATTACATCACTGCGCTGACTTTCGTCACTAGCGTATATGGGCGATCCTTGATGTATATATATATACATATATATATATATGTATATGCGCCCCTTGGAAGATTGTTTCTTTCCTAAACTGCATGTATATATGTGCGAGTCATGCGTTCTCTGAAATGAGATGACAAACATTCGAGTCGATCAACATTTTTTGATAGACCGACGTCCGTTTCTTCGAGTGATAAAAAAGAAGAAGAAGAAGAAGATGGAAAGAAAGAGAGAAAAGGCGGAAAAGAAAGAAAGAAAGAAAATGGATTTTCCTTTTTCTCAGCAGTAGTTCTAAAGATGATGATGATGATGATGATGATGACGAGCAAGATCACCGCTCGTTCTTATCATTATAAACAGGAACTAGCGACCAACACAGCGTGTATAATGTATAATGGAGTAATGAGTGATGGCCAAATCATCGACAAGAGCTTTCCTTTCTTATGGAATAAAATGGATGAATGAGTGGGTGGGTATAAAAGAAACCGTATGACTTCTCTCATCTCATTTATATAGACAATTTAACGATATATAAATGTATATATGGATGCACTGTGATGTCAATATGACTCCTGATGAACAGAGGCATTTAGATTACAAAATATTATATAATGATTTTCTTTGTAAGAATAAAATAATCTCTAATGAATTTCGAAAATAAAATGAAACAAGTGTTTTCTTATATTTTACGTAGTTTTCAATCATATAAATATATATATATATTAGATATCCATTGTGTTGATTTGCTTAATTTTTTCTTATGATATAAAGAATGCCATCACAGTCCCATCCATTTCTGTAATCTTCTTTCTTTTAGTGCAGTTGATTGGATTACTTTTCTGACTCCTTTCATCATCCAAGGTTTGACCGAGCATGCATCCATAAACATCTTCGCTTAGCTCTTCTCTCGTCATCATCCGTTGACGATGGATACCAACTAGTAGAGATAACATATATACAACAACAAATGAGACAGAGAAAGAGACAAAGTGTGAAATGTACATGCA
>CAJNOI010000027.1:358112-392757 GCA_905250115.1 Adineta steineri | reverse complement strand
CCTTTTTTAATCTATTTTTCTTCTTCAAGTCATTAATACATATTCATGAATTATTTTTCTTGATACAATGGCACCTACATTTTGTCGGTAGTATTGACTTAATTATCTCATACTCTGAAGAATGAACACTTCAAGAATAATCTCTGAATTTTGTGTTTTATCTCGTGCAAGCAAAGCATTATATTCACCGCTTTATTTGGCTGCTGATGCTTGAACGACAGTTATATGGCATTTCATTATTCAGATCATCGTGTCATGAACTGTAGGCTTTGAATAGTAAAGTTGAGAAAAAGGACAACGTAAATATTAATATAATACGATGTTAACCTACCGTTGTATTAACAAATCATTTGTAAATGATATCACTCGGAAATATTCTAGAATCTTAAATAAATACAAAAAGGCTGTATGCCTATTTGTTTTATTCTGAAAAGAATATTTTTTTTATTCTTTCTTCCTTCAACAAATATCTGTAGAGAAAGGAGATATGATTTATCGGTGGTTCAATAACAGAACATGAAAACATATTTCATGTTATTCATACATAATGGATTATGAGATTTAAAGAATAAGTCTTTGATAAAAAATCATGATCAATAAGATCCATATAGGCATAGCAATATTTGACAGAAATTCATTGAGCACAAAACTATCGTTACAACACTCGTATAAAAATCATTTATTGGTATGAATGAAGTAAAATTCTGTTTTTTTTAGTTATTGATTTACTACATATTGAAGAGGTTAAACCCGTAATGATTGTCAAATATAATGAGAAATTTTTCATTCAAATAGAACTTTTTATAGAACCAGAATTGATAAAAAGAATCTCTCCATTCCAAGATATATTGAATACATAAAATAAAATGATGACTTTGCATGAACAAATATATTTTAAATAATTTTGTATCTAATTTGGTGTTGAACAATGAACTTATAGAAATAATATGTAATATTTAAACAAATAAAAGGAACATCACGTTTTTATCAACATTGATCAATTGCTTTTATATATGCTCATATTTTGATTGCTATATGATGTCTTTAATAATGTTAGAACATTTCCTTCAACTATAAAAAAATTCTACATAATGAATATTTACCAGTTAAAGTTGTTAATTGCAGAACATTTTATAATGATGTATAGTGTCAAGAATCATCACTAGTGACTTTCTATATATTATCATTAGAGACATCTTTTGTATTGTTTTTTACGATATATTAAACAATATAGGAAAACTTTCTAGTCTTAATCATAATTTATGATTACAATGATGAAAGAAAGACAATAAATAAAGATTGACCCATTGACAGAAGTGTACAGTGGTATATTTTAAAAGAAACTCCTATAAATGTGAAAAAAACATGAGATGATAGTCGATAGACGTTTGATTTAAAAAACGTAATAGCAAACATGACCTTACTTTGACAAAAAAGTATGCTTTCATCTTGTATGTGTGTATATTTAGACAGATGCATACCATCTCAGTCAATATTTCTAACTGATATATAAAATAATAGCAGGTTAATAACCAAAAAAAAGCGTAACTTTTCAATGTATTAAAATTAACAATAAATTTCAATTTAGAATAAGAAATATATTCGTTTCTTATTTATTTGAAAGGCAAAGCAGAGTATTATACGATATTGAAACTAACCTAATGTTTTTGATATTATTTTTTGAATCTATTTTAATTATAAAACGACATATGCTGTTTTCGTCTATATCAGAAACAAAATAATAAACGGAGGTGTCTTTTTTTTCATTCTTCGTATATTTTGGTTTCTTGTTCCTAACTTGTGTATTTATCTTATCAGTCAAGGTCACTTTTCATATATAAATATCAGTATTTTCATTCTTTTAGTCTATCTTCAAATCATCACCGATATATATATAATAATGCCGTTCCTTAAGAAAATGGAAGCTCGCGATTTATCATCAAAATATGGACAAAAACAACGTGGTGTAGTTGCACTTGAACCAATAAAAGCTGGTGAAGCTGTTTTTACATGTGATTTATCCGTATGTAATTATTATAAACTTGAAGATCCAAGAAATAAAATGCCAAAAGCTGATGTTCTTGCTTTAATTGAAGCTAATCCTGAATCAGCTGATTTTATTCGTTATTATAGTTATATGCTCGATGATGATATATTTGATGTTCCACGTAACTATAAAACACAAGAAATAACTGAAGATTGTTTACTTTTTAATCATTCATGTGATGCAAATTGTGGATTTGGTGGTGAAGAAGAAGAACTTGTTTTAGCTATTCGTGATATTGATGTTGGTGAAGAACTTACATATGATTATGGTTTAATGGATACTGAAAATAGTTTATGGAATGGTTTAATGTGTAGATGTGGAGCAAAAAACTGTAGAGGAGAACTTAAATTTAATTGGTGGAGAGATCCAAAATGGCAAGAACAATATGAAAAATATGGTGGTGCTCATGTTAAACGAAAAATTAAAAAGTTACGTGAAGAACAACAACAAAATCAAGAATCATCTTGATTTAAAATTGATCTTTACTTTATTAATATTGTACTTTTATGATTAGAAAATATTCTAATAATAAGTTCAATTAATATTAAAGAAGAATATTGATAAACGATCGAAGATAAAAATGTTTGATTTTTTTAAAATAATCTTTCTTAATTTATAATAGGAACTATTTCAAACATGAATAGATGTTATAAATAAAGAAACGCATCAAATAATAAATATTTATTGCAAATCTTTTTTCGTCCATTTGAATTCATAGGAATGACTCATATTTTATCTTTATCTTTGTATTTTGACCTTATGTTCTATAAAAAAGTACATCAATTACAGATAACTTTTACATATATAGATACTGCTGTTCTATGAATAAAAAAGTAAAGTACTATAAGCTAATGTACAAATCTTATATGAAACAAAATCTCTCATTTAATTATTTTTAATTTTTGTCTTTTTAAGATTGAATTGAAAGATGACATGCTTCATGTTAACTATATATTACATGAATAATCAAATTCAAACATGAATCAATGTCAAGAAAAATAATCTTCGATTTTATTGACAGATCACTCATATTCATAGTTTATTTATTATCTAAAGATCATTTATTATTAGAACAAAACATCATATTTTCTAAAGACACATGAAAAGTATTTTTCTAACAAAAACTTCACTAAATATATGAAATCTCGTTGAAAATATATTAACAATTATTCATATGTTTCATCTCAAATGTACTTTATTTAATTTGACATAAATCTTCTTCAAATTGTACATAACTTATAGTTCCATAATTTTTCATAGCATTATAAATTAATTCTGCATTTAATGTTGTTATTGAATGAATATTTTGTAAATGATTTTTAAAATCATGATCAACACAATATATATAACATGGTGTATTTGGTATAGAATTTTCTTCATTGAAATCATTTGCAGTATTATCAAATGGACATCGAATATTTTCAATAGAAATTCTTCTATTAGTATTTTGAGGAAAAATTTTTGTTTCTATTGGATTACAATTATTTCGTATAGCTTTAATTAATTGATGTGCTATTTCGGGTTCAATATGATGAGTTCTTCGAAAATGTCTATATAAATAGAGTTGTTGTTTCTTTTTTTTTGAACATAATCGTGCGATATTATGTGAACTATTAAGACCAAATACACCATATTGTGTCAATGGACAAAAATCACGTAATGTAGTTGAAGGTAATTCTCGTGTCTCTTCAATAGGAGCCTACATTATAAAAGATCTTTACAAAATAAAATTTCAAAAACATAATTTTTACTAATTGATGTGTACTGTTCGTTGATGATAATCTCTCACGATCTGTATTTCGTAATATTTCATCTCTAAAGATTAATTTAATAGAAAATACACGAAATAAAAAGATCTGTTCTTTTCTTACTCAGAATCAGTTAATACAATACATTCAATATTTGTTGAAATAGATTTTTCTTCTAAAAAATAAATTTAAT
Source organism: Adineta steineri (assembly GCA_905250115.1). Taxonomy (NCBI): domain Eukaryota; kingdom Metazoa; phylum Rotifera; class Eurotatoria; order Adinetida; family Adinetidae; genus Adineta; species Adineta steineri. Next base: position 388,769 of record CAJNOI010000027.1, on the reverse strand, counting down.
ATAAGAATATAAAATTTAATGATTTAATTTACGTTCAATCGGCCATAAATCGATATTACTATTTTGGTTACTGATTTCATTATTTAATTGATATAGTTGAAGAAGATTTTTTCTTATTTCATTTGATATAGTTTCTATTTGATGGTAATCATTTTGAGTTAATTGATTATCACCAGTTTTATATTGAAGTATTTGTTCACGTTTAGTTATTATTAATTCATTCGTTGTCTTCGCTAATTTTAAACGTCGATCAATTGAAGATATATGACAATCGAATAAAGAATTAATACGAGTTAATTCACGTTGAAGTGATTCTTCCGATTCTTTAAGATCATTTCGTGTTTGAGAAAGTAAAATTGATATAGGATCTGAAAGATCAACTAATTGTTTTTCGATTTCATTTAAAAGATTTTTTTCATGTTCATATCGATGTTTTTGACATATAGGTAAATGACAATGGTATGTACAAACTGAATTAGTTTCTAATGAACATATCGGATGTTCACAAAACATTCTATACTAGAAATAATTAAAAGAAGAATAATGAATGTACTGAAAATAAAGAAAAGGATTCGAATTTAAATTTGTAACTGAAAATATTTCTGAACTATAACGGATATAATGTGATATTTTTATTTTCCTCTGAATTAGATAGACGTCACTATCAGTCGATCAAATAAGATGTATATGAATAATATTAATTTATTATAGCATCTGGTATTCGACATTGGAATTAGAATTGTATTTTACAATGTTCTGACGATGATCAGTTTGACGTGCTATATTTCAACATGAGTTACTATCGGAAACAATTCAATAAATATGAACTACTATAAGTGAACTTTGGCTATATTTTATATGAATGAAGTTTGATCTATCTCATCTTTTACACTAATTTAAATAGGCAAAGATTAAGTATTCTGATATTTTCATAGACTAAAAATTATTAACAACTACAATCATCGTAAGATCAATTCATATGTTATTGAGATGAACAGATCATATACTACTTCTCTTTTACCTCAATTTTTTTATGTTAAAAATTTTCTCATCTATATGACATGTATGAGTTAATGTCTAGCGTTGTTTTTCCCTGGATTTTTTTCTTGAAAAATATAATTCATCACATTCTTGTCATGCATACATAATACGACAGATAAACTCTACAGTAAATAAGAAATAGTTCATTTGACTAATATTTAAACGAAGTTCAAAAGTACGACTTTGCGTACAAAAAGTTTATCTTTTATTCATGTATAAAATCTGAATCTTTGGATTAGTATCATTATTTCTATAGTTATCAACTGAAACAGAATAAATGTCTTCAATATGACTCATCATGCAAACAGCTAAAATGCTCAACTGACATGCTAACAGTTTTATCACTCCTGTTCCTTTATTCTTCTGGAATTTCTCGTCTTATATTCATACAAACGCCTACTCATTTCTTCTCGTCTTTTCCTTGGCTCATACGCAATAATACTAATCTTTTCTCTAGACTAAAAAAACAAGTTAAACTGTTTATCTGTCAACATAATCAGAGATATATAAATACGTTGTAAGTTTCATACAAACTAAAACATGGAAAAATCTATTATATATCCAAATTGTGATTTTACTATTTGGTTTCGTTCAGTAAATGAAAATAATATTACGGAAACACCTATCGAAGGAAAAACAACAGGTATGAAATAAAATTCTTTTTTTTTTCTTTTTCTCTATAAATATTTTTAAAAAGGAATCATTCCGAATTGGATTAATGGTTGTTTATATCAGAATGGTCCTGGTTTACTTGATGTAACAGGAAAACGTGTTCAACATTTATTTGATGCTTTCTCACTCATACAAAAGTATTTCAAATATTTGACTTTTTCTTATAAAATAAAAATTCTTTTCTAATAGATTTACAATAAAAAATGGACATGTTACATATCAAAATCGAATACTTCAATCTGATGCTTACAAACAAGCATATAAAACTGGTCGATCATGTTATTCTGAATACGGTACATCAAAATATCAAGATAAATCAGATTCCTATAATAACAAACATGAATCTGTATCAAGTTTAAGTTGGTTTTTAACACGGTAATCATTTGAAAAATCTAATTAATAAGATAATAAATTCTTTAATTTAGAATTCAGCAATTATTTCATTTTAAAAATGATTTTCGAACAGATAATGCATTAATTAGTATTTATCCATATAAAATCAAGAATGATAAAATAGGATTATTTGCTATGACAGAGGTTTAAAAAGAAAATTTGACAGAAAATAATTCATATCGTTGTTTTTTTCGTGTGATTTAGACTCCAATTATGCATGAAATAGATTCCAAAACAATTGAAACATGTTCAAAATTTAATGTTAGTGAACATCTACCTATTGTTTCTCATTGTGCTCATGCAGTTATTCTCAATGATGGAACAATACTTAATGTTGGTTTAGCATCAAGTTTAACGGGCATGAATTATGTTCTATTTGAATTTCCAGGTTTATTAAATGAACAAAAAAATAAATTTTATTGTAATTAATTATTTAGGTTTTTCAAATTCAAATAATGAAGATAATCTTATGAATCAATGTAAAACTTTAACAAAAATTCCAAGTCGTTGGCCATTTAATCCATCCTATATGCATACATTTGCTGTAACTGACAATTATATTATACTTGTCGAACAATCACTTTGTATTTCTCTTGCTCAACTTATTCAACTTACTATAACACATGGTCCAATGACAGATGCACTTGTTTGGCATGAAAATGAACCAGTTTGTATATAAAAAAAAGAAAACATAAGGTTTTCTATTTGTAGAAAATTTATTTTTTGATTTTATTTAGGTTCGTTTTCGACTTATTAATCGTCATACAATGACTGAATATAATGATTATACTTATTTATCATCGGCATTCTTTTTTCTTCATATAATCAATGCCTATGAAGATAATAATCATCTTGTTATTGATATTTGTTGTTATGATAATGCTGATATGCTTGAATGTATGACAATTGAAGCACTTGAAGTATTTCTTTATTTATAAATGAAAAGATTCTTTTTCTAAAAATTTGTTTTGTTTAGAATGCTCAAGAAAATCCGGATTATTATAAACAATTTCGTGGTAGACCAAAACGATTTGTTTTACCTGTTGGAATGAATCATGAAGATGAAAATTTCAATGGTTTAGATTATACAACATGTGAAATTAAATTAATTGATCGAAAAAAATTATGGATTGAACCAGAAATAATTGTTGATTTAGGTTGTGAATTACCTCAAATTGAATACTTTAGATTTTATGGAAAATTCTATCGATTTTTTTATGCGATTAATAGTGAAGTTGATTATAAATATTGTGGAGCTGTAAGATGAAGAATTTTTTCTTTGGAGGAAAAAAAGTTTTCTTAACGAATTTTATTTATTTAGCTTCGAAAAATTGATATTCTTTCGAAAACATGTCAAATTTGGCATGAAACAGGATGTTATACATCAGAACCAATTTTTCTACGAAATCCTTCAGATGAAACAGTAAGATTCGAGTGATTTGTTGCAATTATTTAATTTATTTTCATAGGGAGAAGAAGATGAAGGTGTTTTAATTATGTCATTATTAAGAAGTAACCATGAAAATGAAGTAAGTTTATTAATTCTTAATGCTCAAACTATGACAGAGATGGGACGTGTTGAATTTAATACTAATGGTCCTGTACCAAAATGTCTTCATTGTCTATGGATTGATTCAATTAATGAATAGATTTTAAAAAAATATAATGTCGAATGTAAATTGGTGACATTTAAATATCGTTTAATTAATATACAATGTTTATTCATTGCAGAACTTTCATATTGCTTTTATTGTTGTTTACGAGTTTTATGTATGAAAGTTTTAATCTGACAAATAAAATATGTCGTACTTACATACTGTTTAAATCAACGGAATAGTATCTATGAATTTCTAAAAATCTCGTTTAAACTGAGAGATTCGAAAAATGGAAAATAGAAGATTGTCACCAAGAAAAATAGTCAAAACCTACCAATAGGGTTTATCACTCATTCAAAGTTGTTGCTGTATCTAAAACACCTCTTATATCTATTTTTATTGAATTAAACAGTCATATGATATTGGACATTGGTTAGAAAATGATTAACATATTGTTCTAGTAGATTAGCAATTCAACTGATTTTCCATTTTAATAATTCAAAAATTTGTTTTAGAAAAATTATTTATGATGAATTTCAGTTAACTTTCATCTATTGCTTTTGATTAAGTACACATTAATTAATGTGTAGAAAATACGAATTTTATAAAAAGAAAAAAAGTTTGTATTTTATATAGAAAATGAAAATGAAAGCAAGTCTGTTTCATGATAATAATAAACAAAGGAAAAAACTCGATATGTAACGTATCATGTTGTTGATGATGATATACAAGATCATTTATAGTTAATGAAATTTATTTCCAACTTTATATTAATGTTTTACCAATCGCCGCCACCACCGTAATCACCACCACCATAGTCACCACTATCACCGCCTCCATAATCACCACCACCATAGTCACCACTGTCACCACCACCATAATCACCAGTATCACCACCACCATAATCGCCAGTATCACCACCACCATAATCGCCAGTATCACCACCACCATAATCACCGGTATCACCACCGCCATAATTACCGCTGTCACCACCGCCGTAATTACCACTATCACCACCACCATAATCACCGGTATTACCACCACCGTAATCACCTGTATTACCACCATAGTCGCCACCACCACTACCGTAATCTATAGAATATTATTAAGAAATTGAATAAAGATAGTTCATAAATAGCTTCATACCTCCATTATTACCACCATTATCATAACATCCACCACCATTATTATTATATCCTGTATCTTGTCCACCGTTGTTATCGTATTGAGAATTGTCTTGTTGTTGATTGCCAGACCCGTTATAATTATTCGTATCGTTATAGTTTGAATATTCATTATTTGTTGTATCATTGGTATAATTATTTGTTGTATCATTGTCGTAGCTGAGAAGAATAAAAACAAACATTTTCTATAATATTAATAATACTAAATATACATACTAATTATTGATGACCGTTGTATCATTGATATCATTCCATCCACTAGAATGAAAATGATTTGCATAAAGTATTTGAAATATTTCGATATATTTTTCAAACTTATTAGGTCTCATCTTTACTCAGATTTATTATATTATCATAAAAAATTGTTTTTTTGACTTACCCGATGCCACCACCACCACCACCACCAAACATGTTACCAAATCCCATTCCATATCCACCACCACCACCATAATAATTACTAGGACCCATTCCATATCCCCAACCATGATGTCCACCGAAACCGCCTCCCCATGCATAACCAAGTGCACCTAACCAAATATATTTCAATACTTTTCTATAATATATCTTTCAAAAGCTTACCACCAAGTAATGTTCCACCAGCAAGACCTAATCCTCCAGCAAGAAGAGTCTTTTTAGTACTACTTGTATTTTGTACATTAGATCCTACAGTACCACCATATGCAGGTGATGGTTGTACAACGACTGTTGTATTATTATAACTTGGTTGTTGATTGTTTGGTAGCTGTGGATATAATGGTCGATTTTGTTGTTGTTGTTGTTGTTGTTGACCATAAGGATTTGATGCTAAATAAATCAAGAGAAACATCTAGAAATAATAATCCTTTTGGAGAAAATAATAAAATTACGTGGTGGAGGAGCAGATGGTCGAAAATTAGCACCTTGTTGTGGAGCTGGTGGTCGATAAGCACCACCCTGTGGCTGGGCAGATGGTGGTTGTGGATTTTGTTGTGGTGGTGGGGGTAACTTAATACAGGAAATTATTATTTATTTTTCCTACAATTTAGTGCAATGAACTTACTGTAGAAACAATGGCTTTCATCCAATCACTGAAGAAAATCTGTTTTTTTAAATTTTACTAGTTTATTACTTGTCTTACTTTAAATGTGTAACATCATTACAAAGTATCCATATTATCTCTTGATTTTTATTTCCAGGTAATGTTCTTGGTAAGGCGATAAGATTAGGTTCATCAGCTGGTCGAGGAAGTTGTGGACGATCAGGGAAACATCGTGTATATGGTCCAACACATAGATGTTGAGCTATATCACGAATACGTATTGATCCTTGTGCTTTTGGGCTATTTTGTTTTTCATACCATTGTAACGTAGAGTCATTAAATAATACAAAAAAATAATCTTTCCAGCTTTTAGATAATAAACCCTCTGCAATAAAAATATTTTATTCAAATTAATAGAATAACTGTACTTACTATGATAGTAACGAAGATGTCCTGTTTTAATAGGTTGAGACATATTGTTCGTTTCTACGAATTACCAGTAAGTCAGATGATTTGAACAAAAACAAGAATAACTTAATGTAAATGAATAATTCTATTGAGTCAATGTACCATTCTTATTTTTGACTTGCAATGCAAGAATGTGCATAATAAATTCAAGTAACTACGTACATATAAAGACGAATCGAAAAGTGTTGATTATTTTCTTTTAGTCTTTTTTAATCCAATACGAGAAGACTTTTTGCTCTTAGTAGTTAAGGCGGCTGACTGCACGTATGTGCAGCAGTCGACTTATTGCTTTTGATATTCTTCTTCTTCTTCTTCTTCTTCTTCTTCTCCTTCTCGACAGATGAGTCACGATTCAATTCTGCCAGCCGTTCTCAGTACCTAAGCGACATTTTCAATCGGAAAAAAACTACCATATTCGTGAGAACGTGCTGAGTGCACATCTAAAAACCGTTTTTTGAAATTCGATTCCGTGCGGGAGATACATAGTTTCAAAAAAAAATTAATTAACACATGGTGATTTCCTTATACGGCTATCTATGACTCAGTATTATATGACCATTGATATATAAGATACTATATGCATATACATTTTAATTATCGTTTTTTCTTTGACTTAAATTCATCATGATAGAGTCTAGTCTATGAAAAGTAATTATTCGATGACTTGTTTATCTGAGTTTAATTAATCGATTTTGAGAATAAAATAAAATAAAATTTTAAATGGTTCAACTTTCCGCGTTTATGAGAGTTGTTAGACTTCTGCAGTCAGCCGCCTTTCTCCTACTTGAACTTGCTTCAAGTGGAGGTCTAGTTTTCATTCTTTTCTACAGATTTCGAGAAAGAAAGAAAGAGTTGTTTTTAAATAAAAAAGTAGAAACATTCCTTCTTATTTACACAGTTCGAAAAAGAACAAATAATGACATTTCAAAATGATTCACTAGAAAACAAAAATGTATCCGAATATATTTTTAATATTGTATAATTTCTATACAAATCTGTAAAAATATATTATATATTGATTGTATTATTTTTTTTTAATATTTTATAACAATAAAATTAATAGAGAACAATTATTACTTCTTATTCTAATCATCAATTGTTCAATTTCACTTGTAATTACATAAAAGATGTACATATTATTTTAAATTCATACACACACATATCGATATTTTTTTATCATCATTAAAAAAAACAAACCAAATAAAGAAAAAAAAATAATTGTAAAAAAATGGCACTGATATATGTATATATATATACGAATGCAAAAGAAAATCAAACAAAAAAAATACATAAAATCTGCTTTTCATTCATTTCATTGTTAAAAAGTAAAATCAAAATTTATATTAATATTTTATCTCGTCTTAATTTCAAACAAGCAAGTACAACTTGACATTGATACATTGAACCTTGTAATTCAGTTGACATTTGATCAATATCAGTTTGTTTTACTTGTCCATTATTATTATTTAAACGTTGATTATTATTATCTGAATAAATTGTTGTTATAATTAATTTTGATGGTCTCATTAATGTAGGTCCAAATACAACAGCTAGATTATCTAAATGCATCATATTTATATGTGAATATTCACTAACACGTATTAGATGATCTAATAAATAGAATAAAATTTTTCGATTATCAGAATGTAATGAATCAATTAATTTCAATAATGTCACACGTTGATAATCCATATCAGTTAATTGTATTGCTTGTAAAAAATCTTTATAAAGTATACTACTAAATAATGGATCAGGTAATTCACGAAAAAATAATTTTAATAAATTAGCAGCAACATGAACATTTTTTTGAGCTAAAATTCCTTCGGCACGTTGAGAATCACGATCAAATTCATGACGAAGTTTTTGTAAATCAGATGCAACACAACAAACACGATAGATTCCTGTTTCATTTAAACCATCACATTCAACCACATTAATACATTTAACAATGATACGTGGAATACCATCAATACTAAATAGAAATGAGAATTAGATTTTGTTTTTTCAAATTCAATATTAAAGCATACAGTCCATTGGATGTACTTGTTAATTTTTCAATACTTTTACCAAAAACAGCAAGACTTCGTTTAGATGCTTGACGTCGAAATGTTCCGTCACGTTTGGAATATTTTAATGACATTTTTAATTTTAAATCTCCTGATTGTGATTCAAGATATATGACTCCACTTGGACTACGTTGACAATCACGTAATGCAGTATCAATCTGAGATTCAATAGAAGAGGGTTTTTTTTATAAGAATATTTCTAACTTACATCACGATGAAATTTACCAATACATACTGGACGTTGTAAACTATTAGTTCTACTTGTAGGAGATGTATCAATACGATAGATAAGAAAACGAAAAGCAAGTGAATATTCTAATTCAACATTAAATACCTAAACAAAACAAAAATAATTTATTTATCGAGAATCAAATAAATAAATATCAAATGCTTGTCTTGAAAATAAGAAGTTACGAGAATACTCTCAATTTATTAATAGAACCGAATAAACTCGGAACACACTCTGCTAAATATTTGTTTGAATTCATTTAAATAAAGAGCGGAAATTCTAATCAATGATTTATATTTTGTAAATACCTCTCCTTTAAATTCAACTGTGTCTTGTTGTTGCATAATTTGTTTTGCTGTTTTTGCATATGGATAAAACGTATTATATGAATCAATTTCAACAGCTACATAAAATTGAAAATTCTTTTCCATTTGTTGTTGTGGTGAGGACATTAATGGTAATGTTTGATATTGTCTTATTGGATTATATAAAGCTGTACCATGTATACTATGTATTGTAATACATAATGTACCTGAATATGTTTTACTTGGTGTTGCTGTTTGAATAGTCGATGGTAATTCATTTAGATTTGTTTCATGTGAATTTGGTTTTATAAAATCTAAACGTTTTTGTATAATAGAATCATTTAAACGTTGTGGATGATTTGCTTGATTTAAATTAGCTGAACTACGTTGTATAAGATCTTGTTTTGTTTTATCAATTAAATCAATCCAATCTTGACGTTGATATGCTGATGAAAAAAGTATAATTGATGGTGGTGCTGATGAACGACATGAATTCGATAATATAAGTTGAAGTTTTGATTGTGCAAGATGAAATTCACTTTCTTGTCTACGAATATTTTTTGATAAACGAGTTGTAATTGTAGCCTAAAGAAAATAGTTTAGTTAATTTTAAATTCTTTGAAAACTTACATTTGTTTTTTGTGTTTTTTCTAATTCTCGATAATTTGATTTAAGATTCATTTTTAATTCATCTAAAATTATTCTATAAGAATTATAAGAATAATAAATTAGCAAAACTTACCACCGGTTACAACATTATCATCAGAATTCTCAGGTATAGTCCAATGTAAATCAAGCATTGATATATACCAAAGAAGAGTATATTTTGGACTAGAAAAAAAAACGTTTTTTTTAATCACAGATAAATCTATGCTTTTAAACTTCATCATTTTTCTATTTTGAATAAGAAATGAAGTTTACCTGGTCAGTAATTTCGGTTTTAAATTACAACAAACAATTGCATCAGGGTATAGTATTAATCGACACCGATCACGTTTTTCTCGTGCAGACATTGTTACAACATCTTCATTTTTTAAAATAACTTTATTTATATTCTCATCTTGTTGACTCTAAAGATGAAAAAAGAACCCATAAATTTAATTAAATCAAAATGTTTTCAATTAATACATACACCATATGCTTTACATTTTTGAGCATGATTATATAAACTATGCATACTGTTTTTATCATCAGATTCAAATGATTGTGATGTCTGATATAAATCCTAGATTAGCAATAATATATTTTGAAAACAATTTCAAAAGTAAATATTTCTAGTTACTTGAACTTGAGAAAGTATTTGAAGAAATTGTTTTGGAGGAATCGATAGAAGATCTAATACATAATAAATTAAATGAAAATAAAAATCTTATTTTTCCTAATAAACAAACCTTCACTAGATAATCCATTGACATTCGAACGTTTATCAAGTAGTTTTCTAATAGGTGCTAAATTCATTTTAATATATTCAGTATATACTGGAAGTGTTTCCATCTATGTGAAATAAAATATAAAATTTTAAAGTGAAATAGTAATTCGTCATACTAATGTTTCAACAGTATGTGTTAATTGATTTGTTAATTTTTCGAATTGATGATCACAGTCATGTAAATCTTCGATTTCTTGATAAACTCTTTTATGTTGTACAATCAATTGTTCGATTAATTTGTGTAAATTACTTGGAATTGCTACTTGATTAAACTTGTATATAGAAAGATAAATAATAATTAGTAAGAATACAAAAAGATTTACTTGTTCTGCCATTGTTTTTAATTGTTCACAATATAATTCTTCTTTTCTTAACCATTCTTGTACAATTCCCCAAAGAAGTTGTTGTTGTCGTAACTAAATAAATCATAATTATTATTTCGATGTTACAAAACAAATAAATACAATTATTTGATTTTGTTGTTCTTCATCATATTCATTTATTGAATCTTTATGTGGTATTTGTTCATCATCTTCATGCGAAGAATTATCAAAATCACTATCATATTCTTCACTAATTGTACCCTGATTTGCATATGCCATTTTTATTTGTTGAGTATTATCATTGATTTCTGTTGAAGATAATGTATGACTAGCAGCACCTGTAGAAAAATGAAACCTTTGAATCTTTGTTAGGCATAAAAAAAAAAGAAACAACGTGTCGATTAAAAATTGTCTTATCTATATGTTTTAAGACAATTGATCAACATGAAGAATAGGATGTACGTGCATTTGAATGAAAAGGAAAAAATTATATATATAAGAATACTTAGTCATTCGATGCAATGACAAGGTCGAGTTAGATTATTATTATTACCGAGAAATTGTATTAAATTTTATCTATGTTAAGCTTATCATCTTACGAGATTCTCATCATGTTAATTTTGTTTTTCTATGTTATATTCAGCAACCATATAAAATTGACAAAATGATACAAACATTTTCTCAATCTATTTTTTGACAGAATGATTCTGACAATTTAGTAATTTTAATTAAATGATACAAGGATCAATTTGAAAATAACAGAAAGAGATTTCTTTTTTTCCCCTCTCTCTCTTCTTTTCATGCCTTGGAGAAAAATGCAAATTTAATTCTCGTTTATTCATTCATATATTTCCTCTGTTGCATTAAAACAATATAAACAATTGAATAAGACTTTTTTTGCATGTTCAGGCATCATCTGTTCACATCGGCAACAAGCAATATGTCCGTTACGTTAACATCCAAGGTCAATCCTTTTAAAGATAGCTTTATATGATGTATGAAGCACGACATACCTACTATTCTTTAGATAAAACATATGACAGGAATAGAAAAAAAAAGAGAAATTCTTAATAGAACCATAAATATGACATAGATGTCATTCATACTTTGTAATATATCTTAATTTAAGAACTGAATCGTTGTAAATGTAATAGAATTTCGATGGGGAAAAAATGAATTCTATTAGATAATTATCGATATTTTTTTGCGGAGAAAAATTTCATTAGATTAAAATTATATAACGGATACACTTACTATCATTTTGATGAATATGAATGCCTGTTGTTGCATCAAGATCATTTGTAATAATACTATGATCTTCATCTTCATCATCGAAACTATAACTATAATCATCTTGTTCAATATTAGTTTCTTCATGAATAACATCATCATCATCATCATGAGATGTTAAATAATCAAAAGCTTGTTCAACAATAGTGACAGATGAAGTATCATTTGGTATTACATTTTCACTTGTTACTTTTTCTGATTCGACTGGTGTAACATTTTCATATAGAGGAAAATCAGTTTCAAGTAATTTAGATGGAGCTGTCGGTGGTACAAGTGCTGACAGAGATGGTGATGGCACTTCTTTGATATAGTCAGATTCAGGTCGAGGATGAACACTTAACAATTGAACAGTATTGTCATTTGTATGTGCGTACGATTCGGTAGATGTTAATGGCAATCGACGATGTTTTTCAGGTGGTGAATAATGCTGGTGATGAAACGTAGTAGATGATGTTGAAGTAGATGCTGATGATACTGAATGAGCTGCTTTAAGTGTTGGTAAAGGTATAGGAATATCGGAAATAGTTGCATTAAGTGGTTTCTCTGGATCATGCGCGTGTAATTGTGCTTGACGATCAAATAGTGAATGACCACGTGATTTAGACGATAGTGGTACATTAGGTGGAGTTGCCATTGGATCTATAAGAAGAAGAAAAAAGAAATGGATGACATGGCTTAATATATTTTTTTTATATGAATTATATTAAACGACAAATTTTTTATTTTCCTTTTCTGCCTACATATATATTAACTCATATATTTGTCATAAAACACGCATAAAAACACAAATATATGCATGTTCTTGATTTTCTTCATAGAAAAAGAAAGAAAATCTACCAAATACACAAAAACATAGTCGCAATTCATTTGTATATTTAGAAATTAAAATACATGATTATATGTAAATGCCTACGAAAAAGAAAATTGTCAACGAAGAAAAATACAAAAACAAGTACACTAAAGTAACTGATGATGATGATGGAAGTTTTAGAAGAAAGAATCATAACGAAGTGTTTTGTTGATAGATGCTGATGAAACGATGTGACATGATGTATGCCGCATTTTTTTTTTCTTTTTCTAAGTAGAAAAACAACAAAAAAAAAAGAAGAAAAGAAAAAGAACTACTCGACGTACCGTACTCAGATATTTTCTTTTTCTTCTTTACGTAATTTTACGATACAAAAAAAAACTAATACAAACCTAACTTACAATTGACTTTGATTTGTTGTTTATAATGATACATTTTATTTTTCACTTCAAACAATCGATTGTTCAAATGCTCAGATAGTTGATCATCGTCTATTATTATTTGACCAAGCAAAGACGACAAGATGTGTGTATAAGATGGTGAACACAATAAGAGGAGAAAAAAACGCAAGAGAAAGAAGAAAAAAAAAGAATTGCTGATTGTTCCCTCTTAGCCCACCCTTTCTACCGCCCTTATTCTCTCTCTCTCTCTGCTATTGTACACACGCCTATAAGCGGATCATATTCGTTTGTTCATTCATTCTGCATATCACATTGTTGTGTTATATACATAGATGTATATGAGTGTGTGCATATGTAAAGGTATGGTTGTATAACCCTAGCAGCGTCGTCGTCGTCTCCATCACTATTCTTTCAATGTTCAATTGAAATGTCAGAGAGTGCCAAAAAAAAAAATGCTACTCAACGTAAAAAAAAAGAAGTGACGATAAGAAAAGAAAAAGATCAGACGTCGGGTATATTTATTGACGAAGAAGTAATAGTGATCGATCATGTCAAACGGAAAGGCGCAAAAGATTAGATTCAATAGTAATAGTGTTGTGTGTAATCACTCCAACACTATACATAGGGATAATGAAAAAGAAAAGAAAATAATCTATAACGAAGAGTCGTTTAAATCTTCGATATGATAGACATAAAAAAAAGAAAAAACGAAAACCTGTGTAAGGATTAGAAAAAAAACAGATGTCTAATACTTTGACATTCTTAGACATATGAAATAAGTCAGAAATATAAAATAGAATTCATATTACCTACCGTTACTCATAAACAATTAAAATAGAAAAGAAATATTTGTCATAGTATGATACGAAAAGAAATATTTTGTTCTGTTTATCTACATACTTTGTTTTACTTAGGTAAGAGTATGTGTCTGACTCATTTATAAAATACTTGTCTGAATCATTCTTTTACTAATATTTTTCTTTTTTCATTCATTCGTTTACTTCTCTCAAATGAACAATAGTTAATACGACATTGTAGAGGATTGAGCAAATTATATGGTACATTAAAAGAAAATCAATTAATTTTTTTTTTCAAATGTTAATATTTTTATTTTTATTACAATTTATAAATAAAAGATCAAATGAAAAATTTACTGATAAAAAAATCTTATCTTTTTCAAAAAAAAAAAATTTTCTTTTTATTAGCATTCTAATAACGCACAAGCAATTAGTAGTGATAGATAAAGTGAAGTATGTGAATAATTAGCTATTGTGAATAATAATTATTTCCTCTATGATTTTAATAATAAAAAAAAAGTTAGAATGTTGTATGAACACTTAATGATGCTAATAATATGCTTCTGTTTTATTAGCTTCCAACTGTGAAGATTATATTACAGTTGTATTTTTTTATTAGTTTATTATTCTTGATTGTTAGCTTGTTGTTAAATGAGAAGATCAAATATTAGGTAAAATGGAAGAAATAGATACTACTTTTTTTTAATATACTTATTCATGAATATAAGATATAAAAAATGACTTTTAAGAGAAATGTTCATCAATCTATCGATCGAAGAAAATTAAAGTTTATAATAAATAGTAGCATTACTGATTTTTTATATTGAAGCAAAATTTGTCCTTTGTAAAACAGGAAATAACCAAACCATTAAAAATAATTCTGATTGTTTCGTCGATAAATACGGAAATTCAAACAATGCTTAGTATAGGAAAACAAAACAGAAATAATTTTCCTGTATGAAATGATAGTCATATGAGAACAATTGATATTGTTTATTTTGCCTGTAGACATATAGTTTTAGTCGAAATGTAAACATTAAATCATACAATTAAAATTAATGATGTATTTCCTTTTCATTTACACAGGTCATTTCTTTTTTTCAAAAATGGTACAGACACAATACATATATTTGTTGGTATGATAAATGAAGTAGTTTAATTTAAACTAGTTACTTGTTCAAATATACTCTGATGCATGAGAAATTTGAATGTTTACAATTTTTAAGCAATGGCTTCTATTATTTCGATGACTTAAAAGATTTAAGCCAAAAAAAGATTAGCCTGACAAAGACTATCTTAGTTCAATTATTATGACGATTATAAACGACTGCATTTGTTAATGTAAATGGTCGTAAATGACAACGATACACCTATATTTAGTTATATTAACATTTCTTTAGTATACGCAGTCTTATGACTGTATTTCGCCGTGTTCTAAGCTGTCAAAAACTTGCATCAATAATGATTTCTCTTGTCATAAATGTCATTCTTATCGAATATAGAACTTTTAATTTGATTACTCAATTATTATAGTTATAACTTTGCAATGATAAACAATGCTATCTTCTTATAATACATTTTCACGTAGTCAAACAACATAAATGACTTATTTCTCGATAATATTGTTATCCATATATGCATACGTAAAAATCGTTTCTATCATATTTGTACTAGATCGTAACTACTTACGTATCACAAAAATACTGTCAGCGCAATAGTTTTCCGTGTAAAGTCGTTGATAGATTGCTTTAAGGACGTAAGAAAGGACCGGCATACCATTAGGAGTTTCTAACTCATTTATATAGTCATATGTGATATTCTTTCTTTTATTATTAATTTTTACTATGTTATCTTTACCATGAACTGCATTTTGTGATGAGTTATTTTGCTATAAATACAAATATTCAGATATCATAATTACTTTCAAGGTTTTCTAGTATTCTGAGAAAATGCAATTGGTTTTTTTTGTTGTCTGCTATAATTATTCTTTTCACAAATAAAAATGCAATTAGAAGTCATCATCCTCAGCATAATGCGCATATTTAGTATTTGAAACTCAATAATTTTATTATCACACATGACTTTTTTAAATTCCATTAACAATATTTCATTCATAACAAAAACAACAATAAATATCTTTCAAAACATAAAAAAATCTATAATTAGTAAAAGCTATGTCTTCCTAGAAAATATTATCTATAGAATGTTTTGAAATCTTTAATAAATAAAACAACAAAACAAATTTTAATATGAAGTATTCCGTGGTGGATATTCACAAATAAGTGGATGAATTGATGATGGTTTACTATCTGGATGACAACATGTATACTTTGTCTCATTCAGATAATGAAATCCTTCGGTGTTTGTTTCAATATATGGTAATCCAGTATGGTTTTTTAACTGATCAAGTGTATCACGCATCTGCTTTTCAGTTTTGCCGCCATGGAAAATAAAGTATGCTGTCGGACAATATTGTCTGCATATTTTATTTTGCGATACATAATCTGATACATAAGAATAATATGGATCAATTTTGCATAGTGTATGTCTAGCCTTCGCTTTCCATAAGAGTACATTAATACCTGATTCATCAAAGTTAGCTCCTTGAAATTGCTGTCCTTGCATTCGGTCAAGTGCTTTTTCAAAAAATGGATATACTCGATAGTTCCATGAGAATTGTGCATGAACGTAAGGTATAGTGCGATCTTTTAATTCGAGTTCAAAATTTTTCAAAAATGTCATGTAATTTACTTGAGGTGTAGGATGTCGAGGTGCAAGTGGATAATCGTATGGCCATCGATGAACAACGTCAAACAGAATATCAATATTCCAATTAACCAAACTATCAGCATCAAGATGTATACCATAATCCAGTTTACTTTCAATTATGGCATAAATTTTACAAAAATATATCGAATGACTACAACCTGTTCTATTTAAACGTCGTATAATTAAACGTGGATATTTCTTTATATCTAGATCAAGATCAATATCAACCCCATACGCTATAATATGTCGTTTGGAAAATCGATGAACAGAATCGACTAAGTTTATTAATAAAGTATTATAATTAGATTCATTATTAGCAAATGTAACAAATGCTTCATTTGGTACGTTATTGAATGGTTTTGTTTGATTAGATGAATCTTCCATTGATCTATTTGAAGTGAAATTAGACGAAGAGAAGAACAATATTGTGAATATTTGTGTAAGGGATTTTTCCGATAAAAGATTTGTACCAAGTTTTATATATATAAGGATAGTGACGATAAGGAGGAGACAAGTAAATATCCATATTCGTAGTTTGCGTGAGTGTTTGTCGATCGTCATCGCTAAGAATAAGCAATTAGAATGAAAATTATTTTATAATTTAGTATTCGCTTTTAAATAAATAGACAAACATCTTACTCTAGAGAGAAAATGGTGATTCATATGAATTTACTAAAGTTCCTGACACGTTAGAAGATCCGAGATCTTCTATTATCTCCCTTAGTAAAATAAAATATTTTAGTGTTTTCAATCGTCAAAGTTAATAAGCAAATTAAGCAAAAAGAAAATTCATTTCATATTTAAAGAAAACAAATGCAGTAGTCGCAGAATAATTTTCGTTTTCGATCAAATATAACTAGTTGGACATAAGAAAAAGTCAAGCATATTAAAAGCTTATGTTCTCATTCCTATTCTGAAATTTCAAAAAAACACATTCTTATTCAACCAGCACATGGTATTTATACATTCATACACTTAAAAGTCATTTTATTTAAACATTTCGAAAGAAGAGCGAAAGAAAAATAATATTTTTCTTCTCCATTTTGTATAAGCTCACATGAAAAGAGAATGGAGGCAACAAAGATCAGAGACTATGTATATATATATATACATAATATCAAAGAAAATAAATTTAAAAAGTAGACATTTGTCTGTGGGTAGTATGTCGAGATACTCTCAAAATAAAATTCTAATTTTCTATAATATCATCAGAGTTTAATTATCGATATGCAGAAGTAATGTATAGGTATTTTAGTTGACTGAAACTTTCTAATCTTTTAATTAGTGCCAAATCGTTTCGGTAACGATAATTAAAACAAGATGTGAAACAATGCATTGCATAATTGGATGAATTCTGTCTTAATTTACCTAAGTATAATCTATTTCCTATATTGTTCTACTCAAATTCTTCTATTCGAAATCTGAGAGTCATAGGGATTATTCGTTAATAATAAAATAATTTTTCTTTCTTTTATCTGCAAAAGTTATCTTTTTCTTACAAATAAAACTGCACTTTTGTGTATGCTCTATGTTAGAATTTGTGATTTACTGTAAATGCAATTAGAAATCATCACCCTCAGCAAAATGTGTATATTTAGTATTTGAATTTCAATAATTTTATTATCACACATGACTTTTTTAAATTCCATTAACAATATTTCATTGATAACAAAAACAACAATAAATATCTTTCAAAACATAGAAAACCGATGGTTAGGAAAAAGTATCTTTTTCTAAGAAATATTATCTATACAATAGTTTAAACTATTTAATAAATAAAACAACAAAACAAATTTTAATATGAAGTATTCCGTGGTGGATATTCACAAATAAGCGGATGAATTGATGATGGTTTACTATCTGGATGACAACATGTATACTTTGTTTCATTCAGATAATGAAATCCTTCGGTGTTTGTTTGAATATATGGTAATCCAGTATGATTTTTTATCTGTTTAAGTATATTACGCATTTCTTTTTTATCCCTCAGGCCATGAACAATAAAGAATGCATTCAAACATTGTTTTCCACACGTTGTCTTTTGTGATATATAATCTGATACATAAGAATAATGTGGATCAACTTTGCATAATGTATATGTAGCTTTAGCTTTCCATAAGAGTATATTAATACCTGACTCATCATAATTAGCTCCTAGAAATTGTCGGTCTTGCATTAATCGAAGTGCTTTTTGAAAAAATGGATATACTCGATAGTTCCATGAGAATTGTGCATGGACATAAGGTGTAGTGCGATCTTTAAACTCAAGTTTAAATAATTTTAAAAACGAATTGTAATTTAATTGAGATCCAGGGTGTCGAGGTGCAAGTGGATAATCATATGGCCATCGATGAACAACATCAAACAGAATATCAATATTCCAATTAACCAAACTATCAGCATCAAGATGTATACCATAATCCAATTTACTTTCAACTATAGCATAAATTTTACAAAAATATATCGAATGACTACAACCTGTTCTATTCAGACGTCGTATAATTAAACGTGGATATTTCTTTATATCTATATCGAGATCAACATCAATTCCATACACTATAATATGTCGCGTGGAAAACTGATGTACGGAATCAATTAAATGTTCCAGTAGAATAATATAACTTCTTTGATTATCTACAAATGTAAGAAATGCTTCATTTGGTACGTTATTGAATGGCTTTGTTTGATTAGACAAATCTCTCATTGATCTGTTTGAAGTGAAATCAGATGAAGAGTAGGATAATGTTGTTGATACTTGTGTAAGGGGCTTCTTCGACAGAATATTTGTACCAAGTTTTATGTATATAAGGATAGTGATGATAAGGAGGAAACAAGTAAATATCCATATTCGTAGTTTGCGTGATTGTTTATCGATCGTCATTGCTAAGAATAAACAATTAGAATGAAAATTATTTTATAATTTAGTATTCGGTTTTAAATAAATAGGCAAATATTTTATCCTAGAGAACAAATGTTGATTGATAGAAGGATGTGCGTATTGGTGAATAGTTACTTCATAACACCCATCCTTTTCTGCTCCCTCGCGCTCACGGCAACTATATATGTATGAACGATTTAGCCTAAAATCTACAACAGTGGGAAGATAACATAATAAGAAGAAAAGTATTTAAGCTATATCGAGAGAAGAGAACGTGTAGAAAATATTCTAATGTGAAGGAAAGGAAATAAATATATATATATCGTATTTACCATTTGTATAACATAATAGAATAAAAGAAAAAAAAGTAAATCACATTTTAATACATTTCAGTTTTTATACTAACCATTTAAATAAAATACTAATCATTCATTTACTTTACTGATCATACATTTAAATGGTAGCCTTTGTTTAATACAGATAAACTTCAACGCTGCTTCGTTCTATTTATTCTAATAATTTTTATTGTGCTCATTTTTAATCTTTATTACAGTTAGAACGGATAGATAGCTATATAAAATAAACTTCTCTATGAGCTCAATCCTAAAATCGTTATATTCTTCTATTAACAAATAAATCTCCTGAAGGTAAATTCAAATAAAATCAAAAAGAAAATTCATTTCATATTTAAAGAAAACAAATACAGTATTTGTCGAATATCTCTTGTTTTCGATAAAATAACTAGGTGGACATAAGAAAAAATCAGTCATGTTAGAAACTCATATTCTCATTTCTGTTCTGAAATTTTAAAAATAACACATTCTTATTTAACCAGCACATGGTATTTATACATTCAAACACTTAAAAGTTTTTTTTGTTTAAACATTTCGAAAGAACAGCGAACGAAAAATAATATTTTCTTCTCCATTTTGTATAAGATTATATAAAAAGAGAATGGAGGCAACCGAGATCAAAGATTATTTATATGTATATAATATCAAAGATCAAAGGAATTAAATTTAAAAAGTAGACATTTGTCTGTGGGTAGTATGTGGAGATACTCTTAAAATAAAATTCTTGTTTTCTAATCTGTCAATGAGTATCAAATTGTTTTGGTAACGACAACTAAAACAAGATATGGAACAATGCATAGTTTAGTCGACATGTCACGTATTGGTTCTAATTAACTTCGTCTTGTCACACAAGCTAATGTTTCTGGATGTCCACGAAATCGTTATGTTGATTCAACAATTAATCTACTAAGTTCATTTAAAACTACTATTTCACTCTTTGATGATTTGGTTGATATTACATTAAGTTTTGATGGTCGTATTACGGATATATCTATTCGATCATAAAATTTGTGTAAATAAATATCAGGCCTTTATCTTTGATCTATTTATGCTTGTTTGAGTTTTTTTGAAATTTTACAAATATATGTTCCTATAAAATCAAATATGTGACAGAGTTCAGGCTAATACGGTATGATATATGTATCGTAAATATTCTCAATAAATTCATATGGCTTAAGATGATTACGGCATTTCTTTATGTATATCCTCTGCACTATATTGTAAGATGATTTTCTATTTTAATATCAACTACATTCTTAGAAGGATATGCATACTATTGGTAAAGTAATATGTATCACTTCTATCATTACTTGCGACGTCACTCCTAAGTTTCTAGTTAGATTCAAGAAGGATAAAATATACAAACGTGCCTTCTTAAAATTAATTTTTATTATCACTGACTAGAACTCAGATCTCATAGAAACTACCTTTATTAAAAGAGAATTAGTCGTTATGACACAAAAGACTCGTAAAGATATCAGGATTTTGATACTTCAAAATCAATACAATAGACTCTATACATTCATGTATATATTTCTGTAAAAAGGTAATTAACAATTTGGAAGATTTTATTTATGGGCACTAATGATCTTTATAGTACAAAGAAAAGTCCATATAGTAAGATAAACAAATAGTTATATTAATTTTGTAAAAATTGAATTTGTTACTTCTGTGTTATTTCTACAAATTATGATTATAAATTCTTATCAAGAAATATAAATGTAGGGTTAATTTTCTGTAATAGTCTTCATTATAAAATAATTATTTCAGTTATTTATAGATGAATAATATCAAAGATTTCAACATGTCATTTTGAATATTATACAAACTCTAACACATATTTCTTTTATTTCTATAGGAAAAAATGTTTAATATCGATTTCTAACATGTTTTGTTTCTGAAAGTTGTACCTGAACCAATTTTAACATTGAAATTGTAAAAAGAAATCGACAACGGAAAAAATTCATACGATCCTTATACAATGTTGAAGACTGAAAAAATAACTTTGACTATTTAGTTAATATTGAATTACAAAATCAAACCAAAAAAAAACTTAATTGATCTGATGACTTCTTTTCATAATATTTTAATTAAATGATAAGACCGTTTCTTCTTATATCAAACTCTTTTATTATGTAAAATATATTACAATTGAAATTACTTTTCAACAAATAACTGAATTTTTTACGATAGAATCAAATAAAATCTCATTGGTATTTAGTTTACTTTGTCTGACTTCACAACCAGTAATTACTTTTTTTTCATACTAATCGAATCATTTCGTTTCTTTTTTGTAAGACAAGTACATTTGTTGATTCATTTATATCAATTAAATTTTCATCTATACAATAGAATAATAGTAAGTAAGTATGAAAACAAAATTTCATGTTAAATTTTAGTCGTGATATAAATTTTGTTCTTTGAACTTTTACCATTTAATAAATATATAAATATGGCGATAGAGAAAGAAAAATCACCGTCTCTTGTGATTTTTTTCTCCTTGTGCTTTTTCCGTATTTCTCTCGATAATGCACGGAGAAAAATAACGAGAATGAACCACCGGCAAATAGTATTCTCGTTTGCACTGGAAAACAGACTTACTTTATATAATAAATCAGACAATACTCTATCAACACCTTTCCCTATGACAACAGTTTGACAATAAAAAAAGGTAAAAAAAACAGAAAAACAATTAGAAATAATTGAGTTTTATTGATGCATATCGTCTACCAAGAAAAAGAAGTCTAAGTTACTAAAATCTTATTTCATCTTATTTTATTTGTTCAATTGCAGCCTTTCATATGCTAGTTTGTATTAATACAACAAAATAATTTCATTTCGTTATATATATATAATATTCTTCTTTCTTTCATTGGTTACTATTTTACTTGAATAAAAAAAGAAACACGAAAAAGTCTTCATTTTATTTTAAGTACTATAAAGACACACTCATTTTTTTCTGCTGTCTTCTGTTGTCATCATCATTACTATTGACAAGTGAGTATAAAGTAGTGATCATATTTCTATTCATTGTAATACATCTGACTATGTAGCAATCGTTCGTGCGAAAAAAAATGTTTAGATAATTAACAGATTTCTTCAGCTGATGTTTGACACCATTATCGATATCTTCAATTATATCCCCGCTAGTTTCATGTTTTTTTCAGACAATTTTGATTCATTCTAAAATTTAAATATGAACGAAAACGAAGATAAAACGCAAATGCCTCAATCATCTGCTCTTGAAGCATTGCATGATCTTGAAAACCATTCATCGACTCCTGATTCTAGTAGATTAATTTTTTAAATAAATATTGTATAGTTTATTTCCTATAGACGAACCTCAACAAATGGAAATCTATGCAGATGAATTAACAACAAATATTATAAAAGATGCAAGCAAAACAGCAAGTGAAAATCATGATGAAAATTTAGATAATACTAATGAATTACAGTAAGTAGTAGAATGAAAACATCAGTTTATTTTTTAAGAAAAAAATATTTAGTTTTAGTTATCTTCAAACATCAAAACAAAGTACATCAGAAGATACAACAACAATATCAGATCAATTCAATCAATCAACAACTAATAATAATAATTTCGACGATGAAGATATACAAAAGAAAATGAATGATGTTATTCAAGATATACGATCACTATCTGGTGATGATACAACTAATATTCCACATAAATCAATAACATCTAATCATTTACATCATGAAGAAACAAATAATTCTATGCCAACTATTGATCCTTCGACACAGATAGATTCAGTATCAAATAATCAAACTGAAGGTCCAGTACGATCATTAAGTGAATCAGCTTTAGTTGATCATCATACACTAATTGAACAGCCATTACCTATTCGACAAGATGAAAGTTTATCAGATAATGATGATACTTATGAAATACAATCTATACCAACGAATATTCCTATGCATATAAATGAACATCCATCAGAACAAGGAAATCATATAAATAATCCATTAGATAGTAATCATGAGTTGTTAGATACAGAAACAGGAACTACTGATTCTAATCAAGACTCATCAAATATTATTAAACCAAATAATCTAGATGAAACGGCACGTTTTCATACAACATCACCAACTAATAAACAATTGTTTCATAATACATTAGATGAAGTAATTTTAGTTTATAGTTCATTAAATAAAATATCTTTGATGATTATTTCCTTTAGCCACTAACATCCGGTGATGAAGGGCATACTCAGATAGATCCAACAAATTTAGCTGATGACATTAATCAAGAAATAGCAAGTAGTGCTCAAAGTTCATTACATGATATATCATCACTTAATCGTCCACGCTCACCAACACCTAACAATTCTCGTAAATCATCAACACATTCACAAATAAATGATAAGGAGGATACGAAAAGTCTAATTTCAAATAATAATACAACCGATTCACCCGTTTTTTCGGATCACAATCAACAAGATGAACAACAACAACAACAAAATGAAAACATTCAATCATCAGCTGAAATAAACTCACCCATATCACAGCAAGAAAGTGCACATAAGAATGATGAGCAACAAACATCTCAATCAAGTAGTACTCCTACAAATGATTTTACAGCAGCACACGACCAACCAAAACGTATTAAATCTGGAATACAACTTCTAATTCCAACACATGATTTTAATAATGAACGTATGAATAGTCCACCACCACCGCTATCAGCAGGAATTAAATCTATGGTATTATTTAATCCATTATTAAGTCATATTAATGAAAAAGAACAAGGTCGATCTCGATCAACAAGTGAAGCAAGTCGAAAAATGTCTGCAACAAGTAGCATTAGCAACGAAAAAATCATAGATGAAGATAGTATATTATCGAACAATCGACGAGAAAGTAATCATAGTCAACAATCATTAAATATCGCTGATGAAAAATCAATAAGGTACAGGAATTTAAATTTTTAAATTTAGTTGAATATTCAATTGTGATTATAGTCAACATGGAAGTCAAACTATTGAACAACCATCACAGAAATCAAATAGTCGTCGAACTAGTGATTCTCAGCAACCACAACAACAAGATGAATCCAATGAGTAAATATTCATTTTAAAACAAGAAAAAAAAGATTTGTTTTTTACTTTTGGTTTAGTTCTCAAGAACAACAAGCCACCAATAGGCGGGATAGTAAAATATCACAAGAATCAACTAAGTAACAATTCTTGTTTAGAATAAATTCATAATCAAATTTTATTTTTAGTTATCGTGAGAGTTCTGTTTTTGAACAACCAGTTTCCAGTCGAAGAGACAGTGAAAACATCGAACATAAGTCATCCAGCCGAAAAGGAAGTATTACTTCTGAAAAACAACTTTTAAATAACGAAGAAAACTTTACTTCACAACAAGAACTACCCAGTCGACATGATAGTGTTAGTAGTGAACAAAAAATCGCTAGTCGAAAGAATAGTGCAAACTCCGAACAGAAAGCTTCAAGTAAACAAGAAAGTTTTGTTGTGGAAGAACAAGTATGCAGTCGCCGAGAAAGTCAAAGTGCGAAACAACAATTGCCAGATCATCAACAAAGTTCATCTGATCAACAGGAAAGAAACTTATCGAGGTTGAAAAAAATAATTTTTAATTAATTAACATCACTAAACTAAAGATTATTATTTTCTATTTTTAGTCAGCCAGTTAGTCGAAAAACAAGTCCGGCTGATCAACAACAACAGGTTTTAAGGTAAATTTAAAAACTTTCAAAAATCAATGTATATTGTTTTGTTTTAGTCGTCCAACAAGTGTAACTCGAGAGAATCAATCATCAAGGTTCTGAGAGAAAAATCCAACTCTTTTTTTTATAAAATCAATTTTTTTCTTATAGTCCTGATTATTCAAATTTTGTTAAAATCTCTTCACCTCAAGTATCAAGTCGCCGTAACAGTTCTGTTAAAGAAGAACCACAGTCAAATCCTATTACTATTAATGACGATAGTCATCAATTAGCATTAAATCGAAACGAAAAAAATCAACAATTAATCAAACACGAATCTGATTCATCTAATCAAGAAATTCGAACATCTGATAAACATAAACAAGAACGTATATCATCAACTGAAAAAAATTCAAAACACCAATCACCATTTCAACGACATTCTGGACGACAGTCACGAGAAAAATCAACTTCAAATACAGACGAAACTGTTATAATACCAATTGCTTTAAATTCATCCAAAAATCAACAACATAACGGAAAAGTAAATCATCTATCAATATTAGTGTTTTTTTTGAAAAATTTATCTTTTCATATTCTATATTAGCATATATCAACAACAGATTCTGATCTTGAACATAAATCAACATCAAAGTTACCTCCAGTTAATTCGTCATCTCAAGATGGAAAACTATATCGTTCTGCAAGATTAAATAAGCAGCAAGTACCTGTAGCAAATCGATCAGAAACAAAACATATATCATCATCACATTCTACAACATCAAGTGGAGAGGAACGATCAAAACGTTGGATTAAAAATATGATCACTCCATCAGTTGATTTGACTGATGGTGAATCTCAACTATCATGCAATAAACAATCAGAAAAAGTCGAACATAATCAAACAACAAAAAAACGACATATTGCAGGTAAAATAATATCTATGTAGTCTGTTTCAATTATTTTATTTTATCTTATTTCTGAAAAGATGAACAACAACGTCCATCACATCGAAGTTTTAGTGCTAATTCATCAACACATATTCGTCTTGTCGATGATCGATCACTTGATTCAACATCAGACAATAATACTGATCGTAGTCAACATAATCGAAGAAATGTTAAAGCAAAAAAGAAAGATATTCAAACAAATACAGATCAAACTATTGATTCTCGACAACAACAACAGCAAAATAGCTCTTCTGATGAACAAAGTAAATTATTATTGATTAACTTGATAAATATACGAAAAAAATAGTTTAAACATAATACAATATTCAATTCAGTTTCTCGGTTTTTACTTAATAGATCTATTGACTTTCTATGATTTTATTATATATTTTATACAAGGGAAAAATAGGAATTTCAATAGTAGTAGAGCTTGTCTTCTATGATTCATTAGAAAAACTAAAAAAGAATGATTGATTTTCAATAGTTGAAAAAAAACTGATCATAATCATGAATTTAATGTATCTTAGAATTGACTCCTAAAAAACCACTAAAAGCAACAAAACCAATGTCGGATCATTTTCATTCAACACATCAACGTACATCGAATAAAGAACAACTATTTACAACTTCCGATCAAGATAAATCAACTATACGATGTAAAGTTAAACAATCTAATGATTCTAATCAAGATAAAGATCCTGTAAATGTTAATATAACTGTTGTTGTTAGAAAAACTCCTGCTGATGAAAGTTCTCCTGAAACAACAGCCGAAGATTCTATTGAACAAAAACCTAAACAATATTTTACACCTATTCAACATTCAGCTAAGAAAAATAAACAAAAATCTATTGAACATCATGATCGTGAGACACAATCAGATACAGAACAGATCATCACTGAAAAACAAAAAACACATCGTCAACCAAAACGTATATCACGAACATGTCAAACATATGAATATGTATTTCGACGTATGGAACGTGACCGATATCAAGAATTACGAGCAACAAGTGAAACAGAAAAAAATATACAAACACGTAAATCTCAATTGTCTCCAAGAAGAAAATTACCAAGAAAATATCTTTCTCCATACTTATCAACTGATGCACTCAGGTATTTTATTTCTATCTCATTTATTTTATTTATAAAATATTTTGCATAGAATCGAAGAAATGTTACGCAAACGATTTTATCCATCACGAAGAAATCTATCAAAATCTGCTTCACTTACTCGTAGTATGTCTCCACAAACTGGTAAATTATTAATTCTTCGCCCAACACTTCCGTTTCATCATACCGATGCTGTCAGTGTTCAACGAGTATGCCTTCAATATGCTATTGATCTAGTTCCACATAATAGAACAGGTACTCATCGAAGTAAATCAACTATTATTAAACAATCGGAAGAAAAAAATAATGTACCTATAATAAATGCATCATCGCCATCAGCTAATAATTCAACACATAAATCAATTTCAAATAAACATGGAGAACATAAAAATCAACGTAAAAATAATGGTACTACTTAAAATCGAATTACTTATTTAAAAGATTTTAACAAAAATGATGTTTGTGATTTAGTTTTTTGTTCATTTACTATATTTTTTATGCAAAGACGTATCTAAATAATATTCTTTTGATTTATTCTCTTTTTTTTAAAGAATTTTTTTAGTTATATAATAGTTTCTAAACTCATTTGTAAACAATTTTGATGTTATAAAAGATGACTGAATGAAAATACATTTTCAAGGTTCAAAAGAACGGATTCATAAGATGTTTTGAAACGTGCTCTACTAATAATCTTACTGAATACAAGTTCCATAAAGGATACTTGAATAAAGAAATTTTTTCCAGTACGCATTTAATCTAAGTATTATCTTTCAATTGTTTACATACTACGTTTTAATAAATAACTTTTTGTATGATTGATAGTCATATAAGATCGCGTGAAACTTCAATTGATGACGTCAATCCGACATTCAAAGGATCTTATTTATCATATCAAAGTTGCTGTTTTTCTTTCATTCATGCTTAAAAGAATCTATAGAAATAGAAATAATCCGTAGGAGGTATAGAAACTTCGTATTTCAGTAGTAATAATAAGGCTAAATATTAGGATATAAAAGGAAGTATTTTTCTATCACTTATTCCTCTATAAACTGTTGTTTTCATTCTAAAGGATGTATTTAATATGAGTTAAGCATCTACTAAATAGTTCTTCCATCAATCACGAACATTCTTTTTTTTTTACATAGATGACGTAAGACTATGTGCAAACAAACAGGTAATTATGATCTAGAAATATAATTTGATATATGATTTAAGCTGAATGTATTCGATATACACTTCGATTAAATATAGTTGTAATAATCAACTATTATTAGGAATAGATTCAAAATTTAGAAGAAAAAATATAATGAATAGTAACATTTTTAAATACTAACAATTATTAACACATTGTTACTGTTCAATAATATGTCATTGTTCCGGAAACTTATGAAGATATACTTCAAACCGGAAGAACTAGAAAATTCATACGTCATTACTTTCGACAAATAATGATAAAAAGAAATTTTGCCTTCCAGCATTTTTCCTTTAAATATAGTATAGGTAACGATAGACACATCATATTTTTATTTTGTTTAAAAGAATAAGTTATAAGTTCTTTTTACATTGTTTTTTATTTCGTCTTTTTATTCATCAGATAAGTATAAATTAATATTAAATTTAGTTATGTATACCTAATATAAAATATATTCACGTCTTCAACTTTCTTTTCACTACTTCTTTTATATTATAAAAAAATAATTACTAAAGAGAAGGATATTAAGTAAATTTTTATTTGCCTTTTTCCTGACACGCATGTGTCAAAATACATAATTTTATATGAAAAATCAAATAATAACCGTGTGTAGTATAATGAATACATAGAAAAATGGACATTATACTAACAAAAAAACATTTCTCTCTCTATGTGCGTTCTTTTTTGTCAAATATTTTGCAATCATGCAAATAAATAAGTAAGTACTATCATGTCACTGCTATTATCATATGGAAATCCGTTAGACAACAAAATAAGCCCGAAAACAAAAATTATAATAATCATTTGTATTCGAGTATAATAGTTTATCTTCGTTCAGATGTTTACTAATTCGATTAAATAAGAGAGTAAAGTGTACTGTAGGATTATATATGAATAAAACATACAACTTATACATTTGATCTATCACTTTTCTATATGAGAACAATAAGGTAATTTGATGGAATATAAAAATAACTATTTCTTCCCTAGATTTGTTTTATTGATTACATTTTTGTTTAAAAATATTTTTATAGATAAAAGTAACAATTTACGTTTTGAACTGCTTTACTTGATATCTGGTAAAAATACTTTATTCACTTTGATATTTCCCTCTTGAGACATTCAGTTGAGAATACTAGTAATAGTTACTAAATTTAGAATAACACACTAAACAGAAAAATAGAAAAAAAAGAAACGTAATGGTCATTGAGTACTGCTGTTAGAACACATGCGCACGTTCATCAACGTTTTGAGCTATTTTCTCATTCTATTTCTTCGTCGTTTTCTAAACGAGCAACATTACTGAACATATTAGAGATATTATTATATACATTTTTACTACAACTTTCTTCCTCTCTTGATATATTTTGAGCAACAAATGGATATCAACGTATACTACTATGTCCATCATGCTTATATAGTATTTTTATATTATTCGGAATAATTTAATTATATTATACAACTTCAAAAAAATTAAGGTTTGTAGAATATCTATAGTATTAAGATATTTGTTTTTTTGTATTAGAAAATGAGCATTTCTTATAAGTCCTATTTCTCAATAGTAATAAATATATATATAAAGAACTTCTGCATCAGTCACGTAATTGCGCAATAACTACATTATAAAAGAAAAGAAGAATAAAAAAGAACCGCCCGAGCAGGGGCTCGAACCCTGGACATTGTGGTTAAAAGCC
>CAJNOI010000027.1:277426-358102 GCA_905250115.1 Adineta steineri | reverse complement strand
ACATTGTGGTTAAAAGCCACACGCTCTACCGACTGAGCTACCCGGGCTGACATTTCCTTGAAAAGTAGCTTTAATGAGTTTCATATTTTCAAATGCTCATGGTTATAGATCGTTTGTAATAAGTCGTTTTCATTATGAAATATTTCTGCAAGATTTTCTTTAATTTTATATGTAACAAAATTTCGTTATGTGTTTATCATTTATAACTAAAGTCTATAAAAAAAATATTATACGAGTATAAAATATATGAACCTGACATTTAATACCTTTTCTGCGCATTACTTCTCTAGTTTCTTACCTATCGTTATATTACAATATGCACGTCATAGGTCTCATTTACATTGGATTGTGTAGAAAGTATGTTAAATACTCAACGAAATAATAATAATGAATGATGCACTTTTTTAAAAGATTAATAGAAAAATGAAGACTTGTTTTCATTAATAAAAATTTCTATAGTAGACTGTTTCTGTCATTGTCTATGTCTACTAATTTATATAGACGACTGGGAGCAACTGTAAATCATAAATATAAAAAGTACTTCATATGTCAAAACTTGTCAGATCCTGTCATAGTATATTGTATAACGAGACTTGTCTATTCCACAATTTGGTTCAGCTTCAATCCAAGTATAGAATTGTATTTTATACTATTTGAGTTGTAACATTTTTTCTTTTTATATATATACGGCTCATACTGCTTATCATATATATATAGATTATGTGAATGTTACTTATAAATATCTAAACTTTTCTTCTTTTTTTCATATAAAACGAGCAAATTATTAGTTTTAAACAAAGAGATATAATTCATTGATTTATTACTGTAAAACAAATAAAACTTTAGAAATCTATTCAATCTACTTTTCTTATCGTAGTTTTACATTATACAAATATGAGAAAAATAATTAATATTAGACCGATACGAATTAGCTTGATATATTAAAAAAAAATTTGTGATTAATATTGTTCTCTTGTCTTTATTTTTATTATTGAAATCACAAGGAAGATGTAGTAGTTTTAAAGTAAAGATATCTATGTTGAGACAGTGATAAAGCTCAAAGAAAGAAATCAAACTGAAGAACGATAATAGTGATAGGCATATTCATACTGCACTATGCACGCCGAAAGGATGAATAATGTTAGGATGTGTGCATGTGCTGAAACTATAATAGTTGAACGTCTTCAACAGAACTAGACAAAGACGGAGATGTGGGAAAGAAAAAGAAGAAAACGAAGAAGAAAAAGAAAATTACTAACAATTTTTTCCTCTCGTTTCTTGTTATTTTGCTCGTTTTCTTACACTTGAACATTCTTCAAGCTTTCTCTTCGTCGTCTCATTCTTTATACTCTGTCGTCATCATGCACTAGAGCAAAATGAGTGAGTATTTTTATCGTAAATATAATGCATCTAGATCCAATAATCTATCGCATTACATTACTAAAATAAATTGAGCGAATATAACAACTTGAGACAAATATAAGAATATGGTTAACGTTCACGTTGCATTCTCATCTCTTTTTATATTGAAAAAAAATTCTCCTTTTTTTCTGCCGCTATTAAAGAGTTATAACAACAAGAAAAGGAAATAAATTGATATAAACATTATTTTTTTCATTTAGTTTTTATCCTCTAGCTATCATTCGAATCTCCGAACTATAGTTTTCTTATCGTTTCTCTTTTCCTATACATAATTAGTAATAGATAAAACTTTTATATTACACATACTAGATTAAGAAAATTTGATATTCTACATTTTCGATCAAATATAAGAAAATTTCTATTTTTATCATTTATCTTACACGTCTGATAATATTTAAGGAAGAAGTGATTATCTATTGAATGTATTTTAGATTATAACATAATTTGAGAGCATGGAATCAAATAACGATTTATTACCATTATTAGCGGATATAAATGAACGTTTTCGACGTGTACGTGAACTTGGTTCTGGCACATATGGACGTGTTCTATTAGCATTTGATCGCGATTTACAACAACGTTGTGCATTAAAAATATTACCAAAATCAACAACAAAATATCGTGATTTTCAGCGTGAATATAATTATTCACTATTATTATCTCCACATCGTTCAATAATTAGTACATATGAAGATCGATGTTATCAAACAACCGATGCATTTGTTATTGTACAAGAATATGCACCATTAGGAGATTTATTTGAATCTATACCACCACAACGTGGATTACCTGAAAAAGCAGTTAAAACAATAATGAAACAAGTTGCATCAGCATTAGAATTTATGCATGACAAAGGATTGGTAGGTTAATTTGTGTAGTTCAAGTGTAAATGATATTTCATAAGAAAAAGTTATTTTTATCTTTTCTCTTTTCTTATTGCTCTTTATTAAATCGAGATATGTTATTTGAAATATTCTAAAACAATTAAAACAATAATATTTCTGATTTAGTAAAACTTTTATTTATTCATATATAGGTTCATCGTGATGTTAAACCAGAAAATGTTATGATATTTGATGCTGATTTTCATAAAGTCAAATTAATTGATTTTGGTATGACAAGAAAATGTGGTTCATATGTGCGACGTTTAATTGGAAGTATACCATATTCACCTCCAGAAGTATGTAATGCACTTAATAATGATATACTTGTGTCAACTACGATGGATGTCTGGGCATTTGGTGTATTACTTTTTTGTTGTTTAACAGGTACATAAAAGATAAAATAATATTTCATTAAACAATAAATTATAATTAAGGTAATTTTCCTTGGGAACATGCGCAAGAATCAGATGTATATTATAATGAATATTTAAATTGGCATCGACGCCATCAAGTGCAACGTCGTTGTAAATTACCATCACAATGGTATAGATTTACTGGTCGTTTAATGAGATTATTTAAAAAAATGCTAGGTAATAAAAATGCAAAAAGTTTTTTGTTCTATATATAAATTCTTTTTTCTAATTCTTTTAGATCCTGAACAAGCAAATCGATGTGAAATAACTGAAATAGGAAGATATTATGATGATAGATGGATACATGACAGTAATTATCGCCGACGTTCATCTAATGAAGATGAAGGTGTTGAAGAAGATTTTTCATCATCAGGAAGTGGTGTTGAAAATAATACTGTGACAACTAGTTCCACAAGCAACACAGATTTTGAAGAATTAACACAAATGATGAGAAATTCACTAACTACATTCGATAATTTACCATCTCTTGATAGTCAGCAAACATTATCATCACAACATTTTACTTAAAATCAAAAAAAAGGACAATAAAACAAGCATTTTGTTAAATAGAACTCCGTCCGAAAAATTGTACATTTTACTCTCTCTCTATTAATCTTTTTTGCTTGTTTAATTATTTTGCATCTATCATATATTTCATGTACAAAAAATGTTTTTTTGTTCTCTTACGGGTATATTTAATGAAGAAAAAAAGAGCGAAGAATTATTTAATTTGTTTTTCTCATGAACTAATAATAAATAATTTATTTTAATGAAGAATCGAGGATTTTTTTTTTCCTGAACAAGAATTCTTTTTTTAGATAATGTTTTTAATTGAAGGACAATTTTGTTTTCTAAAAATATTTAAACTTTGGAACAAAAACATAAGAAATGCAAAAATATTGTCTTACAAATGTCTATAGGACATGCGTGTCGGTTCATGATGAGAAGATTTAATTGAAAGAAATTTCATAATAGAAAAGGATCAATAGAGGAAACGACTGTTGTCTATATACTAAAATATTGCTCGTTAGACTTGATGTTAAAGAGTAATATATTGATAATTACTTTAAGTACAAAATTCAAAAAAAACAAATAATATTGAGACTAAACTAAAAGGCTACTCTCGATTTTCTTCCGTAGCTCTATAATTATTTTTATTTTCAATAAATTTACAATTTGACAAAAAAATCTGCGTAAAATTCCTTAATTGAAAAATTTTAAAAGGTTTTGATAACCTTTCTTTCAATTTTATAACAAAAATAGTGTTACTATTTCTAGTGGTGTAAATTCAATATTGATTTATAATCTACGAAAACGTGGTTATCAGAATCTCTAAAAGATGCAGAAAATATCAGTCTGATTATTTGTAATTAGGAAAGATTTGATAATCAGTCATGTTTTTGAGAAAAAAAATACTCACGTGAGAATATCGTTTATCTCACTTCAATTATCATTCATTATATTACTAAATTACCGTCTTATTTCCAACATGAGATTAAATTTAGAATAAATTTCTATGATGATGTCAGTATTTTGAGATACTTATATTCATTAAATACTTTCATTTCCTATCTTATAGCCTATCAAACAGCATGACCTGAAATAGATTTTCATCTACGTCTGACAGTGATAATTATTAATGAGTGCAAAAAACAAATCTTGTAAGTGTAAAAATGAATTATTATGAATAGAAAGAAAAAAAATTATATTATGAGGAAATTTTACTTCACAAATTCTATTGGAATGATTTTAAATTTAAAATAAAAATATATATTTATACAAAATGATAAGAACTTTTCTTTCTTATTATATTGAATTTCTTTGTTGCATTTTATCTAAATAAAGATATGATCTTTGTAAAGACATATTTTCATCAGGTTCATTCTTTGTTTGTAATGCATCGAGAATTTCTTGTCGTAATGTTCGTCGACTAGCCATTTGAGATTTAATTAATGGTTGCTTAGAATTATTTAATGTCGGTTGTTGTTTACGTTTAAATTTCTTTTTACATAATATTGGTATACAAAATGATAGTGATGGTGGACCACGACAAGAACAGAGAGATAAATTACTTGAACTATTACCCATAGTTATACGTTGTAAACCGATAGGAGTAATTAATGATGGTGGTGTATTTTCTTCATCATCTAATGTTATAAAACGACCATTTGATGAAATCACATCACCAATAACGCGAACTTGTTGTCGACGACGTTCTTCCATTTCAAATCGTTCATGTTGAGAACGTTTTGTATTTGTTTCAACGAAACGTAAAATCAACAAATTACCACTAGATGCAACTATTGTTAAACCAGTTAATATAAACATTATACAAAATAATATATATAACCAATCAACACTTCCATAATCATGTTTTTGCATTGGAACTAAATCTCCAAAACCTATGAAATTAAAAAAAATAAAAAACAATTATAAGAAAATCATAGAAACATACCAATCGTTGTTCTAAAAGAATAAAATAAAATAATTTTAATATTGATTTTAGAATAAATTATTTACAAAAACAAACGCTTAATTCTCATAAAATGTGAGAGGAGAGTGAGAGTTGATACATTTATTTAAAATATATAGCAGTATGCATGAAATTATTATTTCTGGAGATAACCGTTCAGATTAAGTTAAATTTTTTTTATGAATTATTTAGTTAAAATTAGGAAGAATACTATTGACTTAACATATTCGAGGCGATTCAGATATTCATTTTCATAAATAGTACACTTCTAATAAATGAACTTACTAACCTTTTTCTTCCATTCTCTTTTTGTCTGACTATTAGAGAGTAAATCGAGTCTCGTGTCTCTTCAGTTCATTCAAGTAAAAGTGGTCAATAGAGAAGACAGCAATAGCTCATTAAGTCCAATGAATCTTTTGAATGATGATATTACTAGGGTGTACTTCGAATTTGTAAGTTCTCGCAAAGAAGTAACTGACAATAAAGTAAATTGTGTATAGCTATTTGATACACAAGGAAAACTATGCAATAGACAACATAACCATTTTATAGTTTTGTGAAAGTCTTCTGCGAGCTTTAGTCTCTGGTGCACTATCCGAAAATCTAAATCCATACCCGAAGCCACAATTAACAAGTCAAACAAGCTAACGCATAATATTCGTAGGCGCTGTACTGGTTGCTATGAACAAGGAAGGAAACAAGCCATGCGGTAGCAAAAAAAATAAAAACTTTCTATTCTGGCTGTGATAAATCTTTTCGTCTAAATTGTTTTAACAAGAAGCATTATGTTATGGAATAATGGACTCAAAAATATCATATGTAAAGCAGATGACACATCACATTTAACCTCCTGTCTAAGAAAAAAAAAGTAATTTTGTATGCAGATTTTTGTTGAAATATAGTGTGTCCTATCGGTAGGTCTGGTCATACCGCCTTCGAATGTGTTCAATATTAA
Organism: Adineta steineri; assembly: GCA_905250115.1. Taxonomy (NCBI): domain Eukaryota; kingdom Metazoa; phylum Rotifera; class Eurotatoria; order Adinetida; family Adinetidae; genus Adineta; species Adineta steineri. Next base: position 351,955 of record CAJNOI010000027.1, on the reverse strand, counting down.
TTATAATATCAAATACTAGTAAGGCTTATCCGTAGAAATATATTTATATAATTTTGTCTCTTTTTATATAAGTACTTACAGTGTTAAAACACAATAATAAAAAGCATCAAAATAGCGCCACTTCTCATATCGATGAAACACATACGATCCTGTAGCAACTGTTAAAGCGGTTAATAACGCTTCACAGGTTAATAATTCCATAGCTGTTATTTGCGGTTCTTTGCGTCGTTGAAATTTTCGTTTAATATGTTTTAATACAAATTTAATTAGAGAATTAAGTCTTTCACCAACGCTTTGTATCATAATAAGCCACATTGGTATACCAATTAATCCATATGCTATTGTAACAGCACGTCCAGCAGAAGTATTCGGTATGGCATGACCATAACCAATCAAAGCTAGAACAACAGTTGCATAATAAAATGAACCAATAAATTTCCACTGTTTTTTACGAAATTGTATACGAAAGTGTACAGTACGACTTAAATTTAAAAAATCTTCATGACTTAAATTATGCTTTTGTTCAAATAAACGAATGCGTGCTGTTAGATTAGCATGAGTTTTAGATTCTTCTGTTGACTCAAGTTTATCAAATATTGCTGCACCAATAACAAGATAAACAAGCGTTGTTATAACATAAGCTAATGTTCGATAATTCTGTATACGATTGGATGCTGTTGATCCTGGCGTAAGTATCATCAAGAGTAGATATTCTACGAATAAATAAATAAATAAATAACTAGCGTAATATTAAATAATTATAAAAAGAAATAGTCATATACATACATATTTATATAGATAAATATATCATAGTCTATTAATTGTTTTTAGAAGGAACATTCACTTTAATAATAAAGATTGACAAATACGAAGAAGAAAATGTGCCTTTTATAACATCTATTATCTAAAAGGAAGCCAACGTCGTGATAAACTAAAAAGAAATATAAGTAGTTAGACCTGGACTGTTTTCCTCCTACTTATCCATGACTACTTCTGCATTAGCAATAGCTTAGAGTAGTTAGACAACTCATCAATGACAACTCTAACTACTTGTTTTGTCAGATAAAAAAGAATAACTTTAAAAGCATAAATAACCTTCATCGATTAAGTAACACATAAACAAAACAAAACAAAACAAAAAAAGAAAAAGACCAATCATTCGAATATAAGCAAAAAAAATCTAATTTTTCTATATTCTAATTATTATGCATATATGTGAAACATGTTTATGCATAATTTGACGTCACTACAAATAAATGCGACAAAAGAAGAAAAAAAAGGAGGAAGTGTTCTGAATAAATGATTTTTGACTCTGACATTCTGTTTATGCTTATGGAAGTCGTATATAGACAGTAGCATATCAATGAGTAAATTAAAAGCGAGTTCTAACGATGTCTCTGTAAAACAAAACTAAGTTAGGAAATAATAATATCTATATATCGGACATTATAAATTGATTTCTTATTTCTAGAACACTATCTAATAATAAATTTGATTCAATACTTATCATGGATCGATCGCTACCAATCGATTATAATCTAATCAAGATGAAAAGAGACGAATAGAAATCCATGATACTCCCCTAATCTCCATATGTATATTTTTTTATAAGAAAGAATTGAAAAAGATTTTGGCTTATGAATCCGGTTTGATTCCTATCACTAATTGATCGATGTTCTGACAAATATTATCATCCAAAAAAAGGAATAACGTTCTAACTATAAATATTTTGTTTTTATACTCGCCTATTTAGCTCCTGCAAATTTTTTGATCGATCTAAATCAATATTATATATTGGTATAGTTAATTGAAAAGTAAATCTAGCTCAAGAAAGGAGAAGAAGAAATTTTAGAATCTGATTCTGTTGAATAAATTAACTCAAGTACCATATAGAACTAAATATAGAGGGGAAAAGAAGCAATAGAATTTTTTATCAATATCAAGATCCTTTTCTCTCGCTTTCTCTCTCTCTGTCACTCTATATATATATACGATATTTATTAAATCTAAACAAGTCTAAGATTAGCAAATAAAGAAAACCATGTAAATAGTAATTTATATGATAATCACTGCAATTATCACTACTTTATTTTTTCTATATTCTGATCATTTGTCTCTATCTACATGTGCAATTCAATAGGACTATATGATAATGAGAAAAATGACGTTTATTGCTATGTTTTCCGTCCTTTTCTATGCTATAGTTCTCATCAAACACATAAGATCTTAGTAGAGAATGACATGAGAAATCTTTTCATTCTTTTTTAAATGAACATGCAATAATAACAAAGACTGAAGAAAAGTCAAGAAGAAAAAAGAAGATGTTTTTACTGTTACTACTACTTTTCCATGATGATGATTATTATTATTATTATTTTCTAAGAATTATACCGTATTTTTTTGTCTGAATTTATATATATCTATATATACCTGGGTATAATATAAAAAAAAGAAGAAAAAAACTTCAAAGAGAATAAACTAACAAAAAAAGAAAAGACAACGACCAATCTAAAACGTGCTTCGTTGCGTGAATGAGTGTTTCGCTTTACTGGACATAAATATCATCATTCAGCAATGAAATACATTGTCTCAAATAGCAGATATCACGAATGATTAATATATAGAAAAAATTAGCAAAATAATTATGTTTCCTTATAAACATATATATGTTATTGTACTCTATTATCTCTATACGTACTTTCTTAGTGCAATAAAAAATAAACTTTTTGTATTCTTCAGGTGAATATTTGATATTTTTTTGTTATAAGAAGAATTTAATAATGCTAAGTAGAATAAACATAAAGAATGTAATAAATATGTTTGTTAACCTTCAAAAAAATAGTTTTTCTGCAATTTTCGAATGACGTATGTCTAATTTATTTAGAAAGAAAAAGAAGACACAATGTAAACGTTTTGCAATTACTTACATCTGTTACAATACTTATTATAGAGAACATATAAAAGAAAACTATTAATAGAGAAAAATACGCTTAATTATCTCAGAGAACATGATTGTGAAAATTGAAGAATTATTTACAGGAAATAGAATGTAATCAATTAGATTTAGAGAATTACAAGACTATTATCATGCGAACATAGGAACAGCATAATAAATGAAGCGTTAAGGTGTGTCATATCTCAATGAATTTGTAAATAGCTTGAAAAAATACTTTACGAACGAGTGTATTTTCAAGATTTGATTGATGTCATCTTGAGAATTTCAAAGTGCAAGACTGACACTAAGTTTATGTTGTTCAAATTAATCTCGATAAGTTGAAGAATTTAATTCAGTAAATATTTATAAAATAAAAGCTATAATTCAATAAGCTTCTTTTGTTAAAACTGATTGATTAACAAGGATTTTACTTGATCTAAAACATTTATTCACTCTATATCTTAAACAAAGGAATATCTAATTTGCCGGTTCAACGATCCATAAATACTTTCTCTCTCTCTCTGGAAAATTCATTGTTGAATGTTCCCGTTGTTGATCGTATGTAAAAATTCGGTACAATCCAAAAATAAACCCGTTCTTTTTTCTTGACTTTTTGATGCAACTTGATACATTGAACCTGGATATATATTTTATTTATTAGTTAAAAATCAACAAAAAAACCATTAATTTCAACGAAAATCACCTACAGTTTTTAAATAAAATTTGCTGATCATTGAGCTGTTGTTTGAGTATTTAAATAATACTGTTTATGTTAACAATTCGAAAAAGTACTTTTTGCTCATGAAAAATCTATCAAGTAATTTTTAAATAGAAATAGACCATTTATTTTATTGTTATTACATTCATTACATCAAGCTGATAAAAGTTAAGCGTTTGTTTTTCTTTAACTCAATTGCTTTCTTGAGATATCGTATTTACTTTCATGATAATTTCAATCGGGCAACTAAATCGTGAATTCAAACAGGAAATTCAACTCAATATCGATCTAACAATTTTTTCTCTAGGTTAAAAGCGATCAGGAAGTCCATAGTGATGATTCCGAGATCATTCGAAATGACCTTGAAGAGGGTGTGGGCGTGGATGAGAGTATCTATATAGAAGATGAAGAGAATACCCACGCTTACATTCAGTCTCAAAATACTTTGTCCTCGAAAATCTAACATCGTAGTTGTTGTAAATCATTGACATCAATGGCGTTTGCACTTTTAAACAAATTAAATATTTTATTGTAAAACTAAATTATAAATACGTATTTATCTTTCTCTTTTTTTTCCTACTTTATTAATATTCTATAATAAGCAATAAACAAATATGTCTGAGACAGTAAAATCTAACAATAAGTATTAATTTTCTAATCTTCATTCTTCTTTACAATATTCCATCACAGTTCTTTGCTAGAAGAAAGATATTAATAATTTTATTATTTCTTCGATTGTACTGAATAATGAATAAATATTTTTCTCTTTTCTTAACAAAAAAAAATATAGACGAACATGTAAAAATGACAATAAGTATTTACAAAGACAAAATAAATAGAAGATCTACACATCATCATAATTACTTCGAATTAATGGACTTTTATGAAGAAAACCATTTATTACCGAATCTGACGATTCATTTGTTGTAATAAATCGATGAGCTTCAGGATATTGTTGACGTTTCACACTTCGTATTGTTGACGATTGAGTATTCTAAGAAGAAAAAAAATAAATTATATATAAAATCAAAAATTATTTTATTAAAACATACTTCAAATCGATGTGGTGTTGTTTGAGCATAGTGGGTATTAGTTGCCATTGATTTATAACTTGGCACTGAACTAATACAACATGGCGACCAAAGACAAGAAATAACTGCACCAATCAATGATAAAAGTGCTTGTACAAGTGCTAATGTAAATGTTATAAGTAGTGCTAAATTAACAAAAGTAGCTGGTTCATCGAAAGGAACGAGAAGCCGCCTATATAGAAGTGAACAGAATACAAAAAAACGAAGAGTAAATAGAAAGAAAATTTACGTTGTAGTTGTTGTGGTCGAGAGAAATGATTTAAAACGTGGCGATGAAATCGTTTGCCAATATTCAAGGGTATGAATAATAAGAAGACCGATATAAACTGATGATGAAATAAAACTCATTAACGAAGACATACAAATTAAAATCGCCTAAATATGATATGAAGTGTAATATATACGTTTTTTTTTATTTTCTTTATTTGATTTTACCATAAAAGGTCTTTTGAATATGGCATACATTACACAACAAATACACGGTATAATCGTCTAAAATTATTTATCACATGATATCAAATAAAGGTGTGTGTGTATGTCTATTAATTAAAATGAACATACTTATTTAATTGAAAGAAAATAACCTCCGACAAAAACATTTATATTAATTTCTCAGTTATAAATTTTTGTTTTTCTCATTAAAATGAAAGAAATCTATTTTTATTACTATAAATGTAAATGACATATCACTCCAGGTGTTGATAAATATTTATACAGATTAAGGTTTTTTTCTTTCAATAGAAAACTATTTAATTTGTTTGATTTATAATAGAGAGAGAGAAGAATTCTTTTGATTTAATCAAAGTTGAAAAGGATTAATGTTGAATATTTTTCAACTATTGTCACATATGACATTTTTCTTTATTATAAAAAAAACTTACTAATATTGCTGATGGATAAATATACCAAAGATGAATATCATTCATAGTAAATGATATTGGAAGAAGATTAATAAACTTTATATCATCAAAATTATGATTGCTTTTTTCAATAATATATCGATGTCCAATTGTAACCGCAATTTGTACCAGACCCGTCAAAAATAAAAATATTCCATAAATAAGTAAAGTTTCAGCTTGAGCAGTAATTTGAAAGGAAGACTTTGGTGGTGCCATTCTATGTTTGAAGTAAATAAATTGAAAATAAGGAAACTAACTGCAATATTTGTTGTTACTTGTTTTACTCAGTCTTATTTAATGAACTTCGTTTTTCTTTCTCCTATTTCTCTATGTTTCTTCTATGCATGAGTACATAAAAGAGAAGACAAGAGAAGGAGAGTGCGTGTTTTGCGTGCGTGAGTGAGAGAATAGTCGTTTAGTCTAAGGAGTAACTGAACATGAATATTTGTAAGAAAGAAGAAAAAAAGGAGCAAAATTGCTTTGTCAAGCAGTAAGAGCATCAGAATAGATTTTTATCTACGATCGAACTATAAACTAAGAAAAGATGAAGAGAGAGAGAAAAAAAAAGAAAAAAAAAAGATGAATAACCCTTGTTTTTTTTCTCCTTTTTTTCTGTCTTCCATTAGCCATTATGTTCATCTCAAAAGGTGACAAGGACAAGAGATATTACGTCTTTTTTTTCTTTCAAACAGGAAAGTGACAGGAACAAAAAGAAAAAAACCCAGAACGGAAATCTTATGAATAGAACAAAAATTTTATCACCAATATGATTTACATACTATCATCGATCATATTCGTACTACTACCATTGATCTCTATGACATCATTTGTTTGATGAACATTAGTCTTAATAGTTTTTACACATGGTGATGAAAGATATATATATATGTGTGGGTGAAAAAATGTCTTATTAGAACCAACTGTCATTCATCAAAGATTATTGATTAGAATGTCTTCCTGTAACCATGAGGAAAATGTTTCATTTGTTTAATATATATAATCAAAAAATAGATATTTCTATGACCTGGAAAAAGTCATTGCATGAGTGACAAGATTATCTGATCGTAAGAATAACTATTGGTTATATCTAAATTTTTTAGTTACAACATATTTGATGAATAAGACTACTTTTTTGATGTCTTATAACTGATTATACAATGATGACATTTTGTTTGATAATATTACGAAAGATTGACTGATTGTAATCATATTAATTTGTATATTTGTTTATATTAAAAACATACTTATGTCAAATATCAAGGCGAAATGTTTTGATACTCATAAATTTAAGATAGATTATTCGAAGATAGCCATCATAGATTCTTGTTATTCTTAAACTTTTAATAGATCATTATTTGACACTACCCTCGAAGTTAAGTGTTTGTGACAAAGCGATGCTGTTCAATAGAACAGAACAAGGGATGTTTTGATTCAATTATCTTTGCAATGAAGAGAACTTGTTATTTCTCAAATTTCTTGTGAATAAATATTAGTTTTCCTGATTCTTACAAGAATAAAAGATGAGCTCTTATTTATAGGTCACTTTATTTTCACTTAGATAATCAGAAAAACAGACAGATAGTGTTTCAACGTATATAATAAATGCTGTAATTATTACTTAACCTATATTTGCAAATAGATCTGTTCTATCAAACTTTCTTAAAAATTTTTCATTATTTTAATGTTTTATTATTCTTTTTTCTCCGGTAAACCTGCCGTTGGATATTTTGACGTCGAGTATCTTGTTATTACACAATTTTACTTTTGTTCAAGGTTGAATTTATCACTGCATGCTTTTCTTGAAACAATCTTGGAAATGTTCTCCAATGCTGAGTGTTATTCAATTGAATGAAAATTTAAAATTTTCTAGGATTTTGAGTACATCTAATTTTTCTTTGATATTAGTTTATTCATTGGAAAATAGTCTTTCATTATTATTGAAGAAACTGTTCATGATTTTTCCAAATAATGCTTTAGAATTATAATATATGGAACAGAAAATATAAATCATTAAAATGTATCAACTGATATTTATATACGGTAGTCAAGATCGACATGACTGTTTGCTTTTCTCGAGCCATTATCATACCTTTCTCTTAGTAATATATTTTCTTTTGTTATCTTATCAATATACTGAAAATGTGATGCAAACACATTCTTGTTATTATTTTAAAAATATACATCTAGTAGTTGAATCAATGAAGATCTATTCTTTTTCATCAATTCTATTCTGTACGTATTTAAAATAAATATAAATAATAATTTAATAATGTCATTTGTTCTAGTGGGATTTGTTATATTACATGCGCAAAGTCAAGAAGATGTAAGTAAAAATTCTCGATTGACTAAAAATTATTATGTTTTGTAGAGAATAAAGAATATTCAAGACTTTTCTATTAAATTATGTGATTATAAATTCTATATTTATAACTAATGGAATAGTTTACTTAAAATATTAATTTTTTATTTTTACTCGAGTAATAAAATGCGAACGGAATGTGCTGTTTATTATATTAAATTCTTTCGTCTACAAAAATAAAAAATCGAGTATAGATAACGAACATAATTGTCTATAAATTAATAAGTCTTGAATAAAATATCTTGTTTTGTACTATAATTAAAGTTTCCGAATAGATAACTTCTATTACGATTGTCTTACATTCTTAAAAATGTTGCATTCAAATAAATATAAGATAAAAACTTCTTATAGTTTAAAGATGAATCATTGTCTTATTATATTTAAAGCCTTCCACTACAGAGGAAAGTGTAACAACAAATGGAGTTATTGTCGAAGTGATCACTACAGAAGCACCTACTATAATTAGCACTGAAGCAACCACAACTACACCAATAGTTACAACAACAACAATAACAACAACAACAACAATAACAACTACCACTATTATTACAACTACAACACCAGGTATACCAACAACTACAATACCAAGAACTACAACAACAAGAAGTACAACAACAAGTATCTAATTTTAAATTTAGTTTAATAAGAATTTTCTAAATAAATCTTTTTTAAAGCAACGACAACTACAACAACGACTGAACCAGTATATACAACACCAATACGTATGAGTTTGACTTATTCTATTTTATTCTAATTCATCTCTTTTTAGCACCACCAAATCCGACGTGGAAAATTATTGGTGGTCTCGCAGGTGCTATGGGAGGTATTGCATTAATTGGTGGTATTGCTGGTGTATATGTATGTTATAGAAGCTCTCAACGACGTGTTCATAGAGAATCTGAAACTGCGAACCATCGACGCGATATTCCATTACGAGCCGTAGGCAGTGTTTAAAGACAAAGCATGCATCGTTTTTTTTTCAATATGTATTAATATATGTGTATAATTTATTGTTTCAATTTTACACAGAAACCGCGCAAGAGATAGAGAATAAAAAAAAATAGATTACAAATATTAATCATCATCTAGTTCGATAATAGGAATGTCATCTTGAGCTGCTGGTGCAGTTGAACGTTCGATTGATTCTAATTTTTCAAAGAAAAAGAGAAAGAAGAAATCTATTAGTTTTGTTTTTTATTTTTTAATTTTAATTTACTTGTACGTGATCGTTCATCATCAGAATCTTCAGTAGGTGAATTATCATTATCTGCCATTGATTTTCCATTGGTATTTTTTGCTGCTAGTGCTGCTTTAAATGCTTCTTTTTCACGTTGTGCTCGTCTCGATTGTTTCTCTTCTCCACAAGCTTTCCATTGTCCATTTGGTTCATACTCAATAGCTTTAGTATCCGTTGGACATTTGCCAATAACATCAATAAAAAATTGATCAACAAATAAATCTGTATATAGTGCTGGTTTATTACAGACAGGACAAAGCCAAGCTTAAAATAAAATAAACGAAAAAAAATTAAAAAGAAAAAACGAATATAATCTATTTACTTGGTTTTTTTTCATTCATACGTAAATAACCTTCTAAATCAAAACAGTGCACATGTTTACATGTTATTGCTCTTCCAGGCATTCTCATTCGAATACGCATTGCTGGACATTCAAGTGGTAAACGAAGTGATGTTGATGCAACTTCAAGATCATTATCAGTTCCTTGAGGAGTTTGTGGAGCTGATAAAATTTGTGTTATTGTACGTTGAGTTTCAATAGATGGACGAACTGCTGATGGACGATTAAGACGAGCTAATAATTGTGGAACTGTTTTACGTTCAGTTAGAACAACAGCAGCAACATATGTTGGAGCTGGAACTGTTAAATCTTGAGTAAACCATGATATTTCAATTAGATTAGATATTAAAGGACATAAACGACAATATTCTGTTATATCGATTGGACGACCTATAACATAATTATAAAAGAATGATATTAATTGTTCGAAAATGAATAGTACCTGGTCGAATAACATCTGAATTTGGTTTTGCTGTTGGTTTTGGTTGTGGTAATGGAACTACTCGATTATTAACAATAACATATAGATTTGGTGGTAATTTATCTGGAGCATTAATACCATTATTCATTGAATCACCACCAATTGTTGTAAATCTTAATAATATTTGTTTTCGATATTCAACTTTTGATTGATCAGAATTGAAAAATGTTGATGTTGCAACATCTATAATATAAAAGATTTATCATACATAATTCTAAAATGAGATGAGGGAGCAGTCTATCATTTTGTAGAATCAGAAGAAAAACAAAAACTTGAATGTATTTATCTACTACAAACAATATATTGACCAAAAAATGCAATGCTTTTCGATTTTCACAAAACTAATAGTAAGAAATTGTAAGTATTTATGAATATTTTAATTAATATGAAATTTTACAAAAGTAAACAGCGTATTTGAGTAACTCATGTTTTCGGTTTAGGAATTTAGACGGTTGAGTAAAAACCTACAGTATATTCGAACGATGCAAACAACTCTTTATATCTTTATCAAGTCATTGAATATACTGATCATTATTTAATTAATTCTTTTTACAAACCTGATGCTTGTTGTGCTGATAATAAGAAATAAAAATTAACCAATGATTGTGGTGCATTTGATGATTGTTTAGATGATGCAACTGTATGTGGAGTTGAAATAACACATAGATCTTCATTAAATGTAAATGGTGCAAAACGTATATCAATATTTTGATGTTGATTTGAATGCATTTGATGATGTGTTGTTCTCAATGTATTTGTTGAATCTCTAGGATAAGGTATTGTTTGTTTTTCACCTAGTCCATGACGTTTATTATGTAATTCTTCACATTTTTCTCTTATTGTTATTGATGATTTAATTAATACATGACAACGATCAATTAATTCTTGTCTTTTACCAGTTCTGGATTGTCCAGCAAATGTTAATAATGTTTGTAAATCATTAATAGGTAATGATTGTAAATGTTGATAATGTTGTTCATCTGTTAGATTATTCATGATCTGAAAACAACAGAAATTATGTAATTTTTTCATGATTAAACAAATATACAATAGCTTTGTTTTTATCTTTCTATCATAAGCAAAAAAAACGAGAAAAGAAAAGAAAAGATGTATGAGTTAATCATCAATAAGAATAATATCAGACGGTTCATGTGCCAATGTTGGCATTAGTTGAATATTTGATTTTGAATCAAATTGTTGTTGTTTCTGATGATTATACTGATCATCATCCATTTGATCATCATCTAAAATAATATCATGAGTATTTGACGATATCTGATTTTGTTGTTCAATAAGTAGAGATGATGATGTTGATGATATGAAAGGTTTCCAATGTAAATTACTATCAATAGTTATTTCAGTTATATTTTCGTTTTCAATCGAATTTAATATTGAGTCAGTATATGAATCAATTTGTAAATCATCAAATAATGCAGGTTTATTGCACACAGGACATATCCATTTACCAGCTTTTTCATTTAATGCTAAAAGAAAATAAATTATAAATATAACAGAAACTTCAGTTTGTATAAAATCAAGTTAAAGATAGTTGTTAATAATGTCATTTATCTATCGAATTTTGAGTTTACATAGATACTTCCTTACAAAAAAAAAGAGGCAAAGTTTACTAAGAAATATCCTTGTACGACTATTGGAAACTATTGAGTCTTTTTCCATTACAGATAATGGAAGAAAAATTGAAGTATTTTTCTTTTTATATAGTAAGAATTCAATAGTTCATATATTAAGTAGCAAATAGATATATTCTTTGAGGTCAAAAGAACATCGTGTTTATAGAGAAATAAAGTGGGTATTTTCTTAGCCAATGATAACCCTATTATTGACATAGTCAATTCGTTATTCAAAATAAAGAATAATTATTTTTCGATCTTTACAAAATTGACCTTTTGAAAAATATCAACTTTTTGAGCTGATATGAAATAAAAATTAATCCATACATAACACTCTGCTCTTATGAAAAAATAACTGAAAAATTTTCTCCTATTAGTTATATCTATAGCAGAATATTGAACATGCGTAATTGTTAATAGAAAGTTCTCTTGAAAAGGATTTGCACTAATTAGAACTACCTTATAATTTCACACTGATCTATAGAACTTTTTTTCCTGTATTCTTTCATATCACTAACAACGACTAGCTTCAATTTTTGACAAAAAAAAATGAATTATTATTAATCTAAAGTATTCAGATGTATAAATCTTCCTAAGTCATAAGGTTTCATCACTAACGAAAGAAACTACAATATGTATGTAAAACAAAATTTTTATACCAATATAATTCGTTAAATCAAAACATTGTATATGATAACAAGTAATTGCTCTTATTGGTGTTTTTAATCGTCTTTGATCAATTGGACATTTTAATTTTAATTTTTGATCACTAACTTCTAAACCTAAATCTTGATCAGTAGCTAAAGCTTTAGCTAATAATTTCGCCAAATCTTCTCGATAAAATCTTGTTGTTTTATTTTTTATTTGTTCACATAAATCCTCAATTGTTAAATGTTCAACAAGAAATATATGTAATGCATATTGTGCATTTGCATATTGTGTATGTAAAATAGTATTATCTGAACGATATGACCATATCATTGATAATTCATTTTTTAATATTGGATTAAACATACAATAGGATGTTATATCAATTTCACGTCCAATACGAACTAAATCTGTTTGTTGTCGTGTACAAGGTTTTGGTGTTGGTAAAGTTGTATAATTTTGTGAATTGATATTAACAACAAAATTTGGTGGAAGATTATCATCATATTTACCATTTAGCGTAGGTGGTTGATCAATACGTGCAAGACGCATAATTAAACATTTTGTTGTTTTATGTAAATCAAGATCAGAATCATAATCATATGATAAAGCTAATTGATTGCATGCATCAAGTGATAGGAGAAAATCACATCGAGCAAAATGTTGTTTACGATATGTATCATAACGAAATACATGATGACATTCATAAACACATACTACTGGACGATAGAATGGTAAAGTTTTATGAACAATATTTAATGGAGATGGAGGCGGAGGATTTGTTCTTGTTACAGCTGGTGGTAGTGGCGGTGCTGGTGCTGCTGGTGGTGGTAAAATTGGAACATGATATCGAGGAATAGTAGATGATGAACCATTTGTAGAAGTTGATGATGTTGAAGGATGTCGAACATATGATTGACGAGGTACAAGGGAAGGAAAATATGAAGCTTGCTGTTGCTGTTGTTGTTGCTGCTGTTGTTGTTGAGGACGAGAATTTTGTGCATGATGAGTGTGAGCATTTGTAGATTGACTAGATGTTGGAGTTGGTCGAACTAAAGATTCACAGAAAAAAAACAATGTTAAATGATTTTTGTTTCAATAGAATAAATATGAATCAATATATTTTATATCATTAAGAAGTTTTTCATAGAATAAAATATATTGGTTGAATTCTGTAAGATAAAGATAAAACGTGATAGAAAATGTTTCATAAGCAGTGTAATGTTAATCAAGAATTTTTGATAATAGAAGCAATAGCATAATAAGTTACCGTTATGACTTGATGTTTTAGATCAGTATTCATAATTCTGAACAAGATATTAATCAACTTTAAATGTAAGAAATATTTGCTTTCGATTCAAAATATATCAGAACTAGTTTATCGAGTCTATTTCATTAGCAATCATTCTGTTCTGTATGTTTCATAGTCACTATTAAAAAATATGAGATACTTTTAATTGTTGATAAGTACTCGGAAATTCATTGCAGATATTGTATAGAATATTTGAATCATTTTACTAGACAAGTATCGATGTTCTTGATTTTATATCTGATCAAAATTATTTACGAAAATTAATGCTTTTTTTCTGTCTAATAGTTAAAATCTTAGTTTCGAATAATTACCAATTTAAAATTTAGAAAAGTGATGAATTTGGTGATTGAAATTAGTATAGAAACTTTGTCAATATGTCTAATCGATTAGCAAAAGTACAACTCTTATGCTTTAGTCTTTTATATTTGCTCGTCTTATAAATATCTGAAATATCCTAGTTTAAAATAAAACTTTTTACTTTGTCGCAATTGCTGTGACACATTTGCTGGTGTTGGTGCTGGAAAACGAAAATTAGGTTGTATATTATATTGTATTGCTTGTTGAGTATAATAATAGGGTTGTTGTGCTTGCTGTTGTTGATTGTATGATGTAGAATAGTTTTGTTGTTGTTGTTGCTGTTGCTGCTGCTGTTGTGCACGATAATTTTGTTGATAATCATTTGGAAAACGTTTTTGTCTCATTGTATAGAGTGTTTGTTCAAGATCAACTGAGTAATAATTATCAATAAGAATGTATGATTGTTGAATTAATTGTGTACGTGAATAGTGTTGAAATTGATTATTCGCTGTTGTATTTGATATAGATTGTAAATGATTTGTAAGAAATAGACGTAATTGATCATCATTTAATTCATTTATTATTTGATAAAGGCGTGTACGATGGTCTTGTGATAGACGTATTGTATTATTATTCGATCCTGTTAATACTGGTGGATGCATTATTTGCACAATATTCGATGATGCTACAGGAAATGTATATGGTGATGGCTGAATATGCATTCGTCGATGAAGACATAGATGACGAAATCATATATATACATATATATATATACCTTGTCACATGAAAATAGAAATTATTCGTTTTTTTTTAGAAGAAAATTGTTCTTTGTGTGTAGAGAATATTTGACTAATCACAATACAGTAAATTCGTACGGTGTCAATCGTTCAATTGTATCATTTCTATTTTTTTTAATTTCTTGATTATAAGATGACATCTATTGGACATTTGATGCAAAGTTTTCTAAATATTAGTTTTTTAAAATTAAAGAATCTCATTCGATATTTATTGAAGTTGAATTTAAATTTTCGTAAAATAAAAATTGATTAAAGATGTCGTTAGTTTTTGTGATTGGCATCAGTTTTTTTTACATCAGGCTTCGTCGCTTATATTTTTACAAAGTGTTGCTTTTCCCATTGCTGATGATATCTTAGAACGTTTTTTTTATGAGATACGATCGATAGATTGATGGATCGATAAAAGATAGTTTGATCGATAAGACACTAGAAGTCAACCGTTATACTTTCATTTATCAACACAAAATTTTCTCTTACATACAATTATTCTTATTTTTAAGTAATATACGAATGATGAATTTTCCGTCTATATTGTTATCAGATTTCTATTTAATAAATGGATTTAATATTTTTTCAGAGAATTACAATTAGAACTACTAATTTCAGCTGAATAAATAACTTTTTTATGATAGAAATCTTTCATACATATTATTTGTGAATTTCGAAATTGATCTATGTGAATATAATATTTTAATAGATTTAAAACAATAGAAAGATATTCTTAATTTATTATTGTTATATCTATTTCTAAAACTAATTAAATATATAATAATTATTTTCTATATTATATTAACAATATTCAAATTATACTACAAAAAGAATAAATCTTTTTTTTTTGTTTTGTGAAAAAAACTAAAAATCATTATTATTCTATTACATTATATTACAACAACGAGAATTTCCAGAGCCAGGTAAAATATTTTTCTCATGATAAGGTTGCCAAGTATGATTTCGCTTATGTAATGATTCTGGTAATTCAATAGTTAATATTTGATTTTCATCTAATTTTGCACGTATTTGATCACGATTAATATTTTTTGGTAATTGATATTGACGATAATATTCTTTATTAATACGGTGTCCAATTGTATCATCCGTATGTTGTGCAGTAACTTTTAATAAACCATGTTCATTTATTCTAACAGTTATATTTTTCGGTCGATAACCTTGTAAATCAAATGTAAGAATAGTATTATCTAGTGTTGATGCATTGTATTGACGTGGATAAGCTTCTACATCAACACGAAGATGTCCATAAGTATCAATTGTATTTCGTACAAGTTTAGTTTCAATATTTGGTCCACCAAGATTATATTCACGTCGAAATTCTTGACATGGTGAACGACAAGCACGTATACGTAATCGACCATTATCATCAAGTAGAACAGTTATTTGTTCGGGTTCATAATCGATTAAATCAAATTCATATGAATATATTCGATGACCTTGTCCATAATCATGTATTGAATAACGATTTAATGCTTTTGAAAGTCGATTTTTATCATTAATTATTGGTATAACTGAAGAAGATGTCATTGTATTTATATATATCTATCTATCTATCTATGAATAAAAAAATGAATTGAATACTTGACTTTTCTTCGTTTTCTTGGGCAAAAACACAACGATATTAATAAGCAGAATAACTGAGAATAACCTTGACATTATTTTCTCAGGAGAGAATCAATGCTAGCCTTGTATCTCGACATATCCATATCCATACAAAATCGAGAATAAATAGAAGAAAGAAGAAAATCGATAGCAGACAGTAGGAGTTAAGCATAATATACTGCTGTTCTCGGTTACAACATTGATGTCTGTACAAATACATATATATGTATAACTGGGATTAGGGGAAAAAAGATGATTATGGCAATTTGCTTATTAAGATAGTCATATAATCATATACATATTGATCTATATTTATGAATTAAAAAATTGTCAATGAGCATGCTGAATACAATTCTGTTTGTACTCTCTCATTGATTTACAATAGGTGACACTTTAGATAATCTATTGATGAGAAACGATGGAAATACGTTTCATAAGAATATAGATCTCAGTATCTAACAGTGAAGTTAGTTCTTTTTTTGCAAGTGTATATGTATGTGATGATAGATCTATGAATTAGAACAGAAGTATAAAACAAGTACATGAAATATGTAGTTTTTATTAATTAATTGAATTGACAAAAGCGATAATCGAAATAAAATGTTGATTCAAAATTATGATATCAATGATATCAATGTTATTTATAAATCAAGACTTTAAATGTTATCTTTTATCTATTTTAATTAAAATGATAATGATTATCTAGAAATACAAATTCATAGGCGCTTTTTCTTGTTAAATTATACATTTATTCGTTTTTGGGACTAATAAAACTCATTAGAGATCTAGTAAAGGCGCGTGTTAGATTAACAAAATCAAATCACTATTTCATTCTTCTCATCATTATCACATACATTCACAATTATTAAATACAGTATTTATTTAACAAATAATGCTTCTTATTCTCGTCTTTGGTCTCATATCAACAATGATCGTACCAAGTTGTGAAGGTGAGATTGAATAACATATACATACATATTATAGTTATTAATCTATAAAATACATAGGTAACAAATGGATTGGTACATTTAAAGATCCAGGATCGTGTGATCTGGTCAAATGTTGTTGTCCATCAAGTGACTTGACCATCGGCAATACGGGTGCTTCTACTACAGGCAGCTTAGAAGCTACCGGTGGAAAATGCAATGCAAATGATACTAGACAATTCACGGTATCAGATTTGAACGCTAATTCAACCGATCTGGCATTGGTGGGAGTATTGTCGTTCGATACTACGCTTACCAATTTGGACGTATCTTTGGTTGAGGTATTAGTATTTTTAATATATTTTGATAGAAATTAGTTTTACAAATTTTCTAATACCAAAGAATCATTGTTTTTGTTATTACAAGAAAAATTGATTCTGTTTAGATGTATATTAAATGAATATTAATATATCGATTATTTTCTTACTTAATACTTAGTTTTGACTAATACTTTTTTTTCATCAAATAACATTATTATTACTTTTAAATATTTTCAGACGAAAGGCAATTCTGATTGCAAAATAACTATGATGCGTCAAGTTACCACAACAACTGGCATCAACAATCCTGCTGGTACTACTCCTGTTAATAATAATAGTGCTGCTGGTGGTGGTGCTACTACTACTGGTAATGCTGATACTACTACTAAACCTAAACCTAGTAAAGCATCATTAAATCATGATACAAATTTAATTAAAATTTTATCAATCATGATGGCAATTGTTACCATTATACATGTTTGATTTATGAAGAAATACAAACAATTAATTAAAAACAAATTCATGAACTCATAACTGCTTGTTTCATTTGTCCTCTTTATTGTTCTAGTAACTGAGAAATAAATATATTCATGCTAATAAAAATCTTTAATTCTTTTGAAAGAAAAATGAAATAAACAAAGCTGCAAAAAAAACAACAGTTGTAAAGATTAAAATAATTTTATTATACAAAAAAGAGAGAAAGAAAAGAAAAAACAATGTTTACTTCGTATCACAAAGAAGTGCAACACCTCTCAATGTCCAAACATCAGGTCCAGCTTTATCACCTGGTGGACATTCTAATTTAAGTGTACACACATAGTTTCTATCTGTTCGACGCGGTTTTTTATAAACAGGTGCATAATAAGTTGGACGACGATCTTGTTTTGTGGGTGTCATACCTGTACCAAAATCTGCTTCAGCTGATATATGTATAATAGGCATTGGATGTGTTAAAACTTTTTCATTAGCTTTTAATTCATCCAAAACACCATTTTTTATTTTTGCTCCTTCAATATATAAACCATAAACATAAAGACCTTCACGTGGTGGATCTTTCAATGCATCACGATCCATTCGTGTAACTTTATTTGTTAAAACAACATTATCAAGTGACCAACCTTGATTTGCTCTTGTTACTTCCTAAGAAAAATATAAAATAAAAAAAAAGATATTGAGAAAAAGAAAAGTTTATTTATATATATATTTTTTTTACTTGTCGCATTGCTGTTAAGAATCCTTGTGGATTAAAAAATCCTGTCATCCAAAAAGCAAGTGGTCTTGTATCTTTATCAAGTTTTAACCATGAACGATATTGTTCATTACGTGCATATAAATCAGTAAACCAAGCGCCTAATGTTGATGATTCCCATGATAATTTTAACCAAATACTTGGAATTTTTGCATCATACATACGATCAAGTGCATCACGTAATTCTTCATTCATAACAATTGTACCATCAATAGCTAATTTTAAATCAATTAATGTACGTCGTACAGCATTAAGTACACGTTGAAAACGATCAATTTCTTGTCGTAGAAAAATATTCATTGGTTCTAATTTTGAAAGACGTTCTTTTACTTCATGTGCAATATAATCCGGTGGTAATTTTTCTAATGTTTCAGTTGCTAAACGATATATAACAGCTTCACGTGTTTCACCAGCACCACCACGAGCTTCTTTCGGTTGAATACTTAATATTGTATCAAGAACTTTTCTTGTTGTATCTTCTTGATATCTAAATTAGATAAAATCAAATATTATCTATCTAATCGAAGAATTAATTAATAGAAAAATAAATCAAGGTCATAAAAACATTTTGAGTATGTTTATACTATGCAATAATATGGCTATCCATCAAAGTAAGGACAAACATCTTTGTAATAGTTTACTTATTCCTCAATTATGTTATGATATGTAAAAAAATAACAGTTATTTGTTACTATAAAATGTATTAATTAAAAAGATCTTGAATAAAATTTTAACGATAATTCAGAAATTTATTATATGTATAGTATCATGATTGTATCTTTTATATATATTTGAGTAACAATGAACAAGTCTCATTTACTCTAAGATCTTTTCAATATTGAAATATAGAAAATCAATATCGAATAATTATGTTTCCAAGTCAATTTTTTGCGGGAATGAACATTTTTTTATATATTATTTTCACGAACCTGTCGTTAGCTAATGGACTTAAACCAAAAACTTTGCCACTGTCATAGTTTGGTATTGTATCAATATAATCAAAAACATCTTCAATTCGAGTCATTCTCGGTATACGATAAGTTTTGTCTTCAAAATAAAATGATGGTTCAAACATTTCATCTCGAAACCAACATTTAACATATGTTTTAAGAAGACGTTTGTCAAAATCATCCGTTACACGACCTAAATATTAAAAAACATATCTATTTCTATTTTCAAATTAAATAATATTTTTTTTACCTCCATATTGTACTTCAGATATCATATAATGAATTGTTTTCCATTGCATTTGCTACAACAAAAATAAATGAACATTTCTGTAAATAGATATAGATAAAATTACTTTAGCTGAATCCATTTCATCAAGATAATTTTGAATAAATTGAACTGTAGCATTAAAATCTGATTGATTGAATTCATATGGTATATTCCAGCCAAGTGGACCAAACTTTCTTCGTTCTTGTACAGTTGTATGTAGAAATGCAACAGCATATAATAGTGGACGCCATTTTTCATGTGTATTAGATTCTAATTGTTGTTCTTGTGTTAAACCAGCAAATGTTCGTTTTAAACCAGCTTTAACACCTTGTGGTGGTTCAGCTGTATATTTTATTGATATTTGTAAAAGACCAATAGGAAATTTCGGATGAACTTCTGTTGTTATCCAAAGACGAAAATCTGGATGTATACGATCAGTATTTTCTGTTAATTGTAATAAAAATTCTTCACAAAAATCCAATGATAAATGACAATTTTGTAATAATACCCATCCTCCACTTGAATAAGCTAGAGATAATAATCTTCGTGCATGAACTTCTTGTCCTTGTCCCATTGATATTGCATTACAATCAATTGATTTCTTTTTTGCTAATGTTTCTATTTGTACAGTTGGATCTGAACCCATAGATAAAAAACATATCATTGGTGAACATTTATCTGATTCATCCCACATTTTTTCCATATCAAGTACAACACCATCACCATATCTTGGTCCTAATGAATCGATTATATAATCATTTGCAGATTTAACAAATCGCGCTGGTGTAATCGAACGAATTAAAAGAAGACGACGAAATTTATCCAATAATGAATCCCAACTATCAGGTAATTCAGCACGTTCTGGTTCGTCTTTCTAAAAAATTTCAATTAATTTTAATTCAACTAATAACTATTATTTTTATTTACCTTAAACCATGTATCCCATGCTGGTCCCGAACGATTAAGCTAAATAAAACGAAAGTTAATCAATGAAAATAATCGAATTAAATACTTTACAGAATTTAAAATATCACTAAATTGAAAAAGTTTTGATAATTCAACAAGATTTAACCAAATATCATTTTGTAACCATTTATAAGCTGGTTTTGGTGGTGCTTTAAATTAAAAAAACCACAGTTCATATATATGTATAATAAAAAGAAATTTAAATCATACCTGTACTTGCATCAATTGATGCACCACCTTTAATTAATGTTTGAAATTCATCATATTTAATTTTACCTGCTTGTAAATCAACTTTTAATGCTAATAGAAGTGTAAACATAAATTTATGTTCTTCATAATAACCACGAACAGCATATTTAAACATTTCAAATGTTAAAAATTCCATTATATTTGTAATACGTTTCGATGTAACTGGTGACTAAAGAAAAAAAGTTTGATACTATAAATAATTAAGAGAGAAAGAGAGAGAAATTTACTCGTGGTGAACGTTCAAGTGCTAGATCAAATAATTGTAAAAATTGTTTTAATGATGTTTGATACATAACATTAACAAGTGACATTTCAACAATAAGAAAATAAATAATTGAACCACGTGTTGCAACTGGACGATATTCTTCTCGAGCAATATTGATTTTTTGACTTGTTTCAGTTGCTATTTGAAGTTTTTGTTTAACATCACTTGAAGTTATTTTTGTAGTTTTTAATGTACGAATTAGATCATCATCATCAACTAATGAACCCTAATACACAGGAGACAATAATGAATATAACAAAAAAAAGAAATTTTTGTTTAATACTAACTTTTGAATTACTTAATCGCATTAATAAATTATCTTCAAGTTCTTTCATACGTTTATTATTTGCTTGAATATCTTCTAACATTTTAACACGTTCAGCTTCTAATTCAGCTTTTTCTTTCAATATAGTTAAACCTAATAATTGATCTTCTAAACCTTTAATTGTAACTGTAAAATCAATAACTGATGTTTTAGCTGATATTTCAGGTGTAAATGCTGGATTAGCTAATTTTGTTGTTATATATAAATTAAAACCCTTTAAGACATCAACTTCTTTATCACCAACTTTAACTTTTAATGTTGAACCTGAACGAATAAAATTTTTTTCTAAAACATTATCTAATGCTGGATCAAGTTCTTCTCCAACATCTTCAATTATTAATGGACGACCAAGTGATAAACAATCTTCTAAATGTTGTCGAAAATGTTTGGATAAAAGATTTGTTGATTGTAAATCATTCAATGCTTCTTTGTTTTTAATCCAAAATTTTCCTTGTCCTTGTGGATCAATTAATAATGGATAACGTTTAGCACGTGTGACAATAATTGCATTTTGAATAGATAATTCATCATTTGGTAAACCTTGTAATTTCCATTCACCAACAATAGTTACATCAGTTAAATATTCTGTTACATTTAATCCACGTGAAAATGGAATATTTCGTTCAGTTAATAATTTTTGCCAATCTTTTGTTAATAATAAACGAAAATCTTGATTAAATGGACCTTGATATGAAAGAAAACCAGTACAAAATAGAACATCACCAACCAACCTAATATATAATGAAATGAAGAAGATATTAGTTAACTATTTCTTGTTTTTATTACCGTCCGATTTGTTCTTTAAATTGTTTACTTTCTTCAGTCCATCGTTCTTGTTCATCAGCTAAACCACTTATTAATTCTCTAGCTGCATTCATTCGTTTTAATGTTCGATCAAGATCATCTTGTAAACGTTGTTTTATTGCCTGAGCAGCATCATATTCAGCTTGTGCTGCAGCTACTTCCGCTTCACGTCGATCAAGTTCAGCTTGTGCTGTTTCTAATTGTGCATTAGCTTTAACTAATCGAGCTTCTTGTCTAGCTAAATTTGCTTTTAATGGTAAAACACGTTTATTAACATAGAAAAAATCTGCCATAGCCCGTGTCCATGTCAATAAACCAGCAATAGCACCAGCAGCTACTTTAGCACCTTCATATGTATAATCAGGTACACGAAAATTAGGTTGAAGTAATTCAATTTGTTCATCATTTATACGATCACGTGGAAATGCTTGAAGATTTTGAAGAAAACCTGTATCGGACATAAGCTAAAAAGAATTCAATTTCAAGAATATATATATATATATATATATGAATAAAACTGCATACTTTTAATGAACTTTCCCAACTTGGTTCTGCTCCTTGTAGTTCAGGATCGATTTTAATTGGATTTTTTAATGGACGTCCAAAAAGAACTAGAACACAATCCATTATTTGACGAATAAGGCGTGGTGGACGACCAAGTTTACGTACAACAGCAATATCAGCAGGAGTAATTGTTAATAAAGCTTCTTCAGCTGCCTAAAAATTATAGAATTTTTATTTTTATTCAAAAATATTATCTAGAAATAAACTTACAAGTAATGCTGGTTTAGCCTTTTCAAGTTCGGCATTAGCTTCTAATTTATCTCGATTAATTTCATCAACTAATGTTTGTGCTGTATCTTTAACTTTTTGTACTTGTAGTTTAACAACTTCTGCTGCACCTTTTTTAACAGCAACTTCTTTTAAAACTTCATCTGCTTTTTGATTTGCTACATCTAATTCTTTTTCTTTAATTGTTAATTCTTCTTTCATAACTATAACAGCTTTTTCAGCTTCAACTAAACGTGTAAGACCATCATTCATACGTTTAGCCATTGATTCGATTTCATTTAATTTTTGTGAATAGATTTCTTTATAACCATTTAAAAATGCAAGATATGATTTCGGTGTAACATGTGTTGAACGACGATATTTTTGAAAATATTGTAAACAATATTCAGCAACACCATCATGAACTGAACCCATACATTGAACAAGTTCTTTTTTAATTGCTTCTGTACAAACAATATTAAATGATGAAAGAAAATGATCAGCAACAGCAACAAGTGCATCACGTGGCCAACGAAGAAACCAATCAATTGTACAATTTGCAACAAGACCAGGAAATTGTAGACCTGAATAAAATATTGAGATTTGTAAAGAATCTAATTTAAACATTATTTTTACCTCGTTTACGAAATTTTTCTCCAACCGGTGAAAAACATAAAACAACATGTAAATTTTGTCTTACACGAGATAGAAAATAATCATATAAATTTTCATTTGTTGGCGGTCGTCTTGGATATTGTTTTTTCATAATAGGTATTAATTCTTGACATATTTCATCCATTTCATCTCTTGCAAACATTCCCGGAACCTAAAAAAGGAATTTAATTATAATTATTATAAATGAATAAAATGTAACTTACAACTCCTGATGAAAGTACATTATTAATATATTCAAGAAATGCTTCATCTTTAATATCTTGATCAGAAAAAATAAATGTTATTCCTTTGCCTTCTTTTCCTGCTGTACGATAAAGTGTTTTTAAATCTTCTAATAAATTATTTGTATTATAGGCACGTGTTAATGTTATTTGAAATGTTTTATAACCAGCAATAAATGATGCTAATTTTGTTAATGATTGTTTACCACTACCACCAACACCAACTAATAAAGCATTACCACGTGGTGTTCGAATTATACGAGAAATTTTAACTAAATGTGCCATCGCATCTTTGAAAAAAACTAAATCCATTCCTGAACCACGAATACTTTCATTATATTGTGCTAAATACATTTTTAAACGATCTTCAAGAGCATCGAACGAAGGAATAGGTTCATAAACTTTTGGTGCATCAAAATCAGCATCTTCTGGTTCATCACCTGTTGGTTCAGGAGCATCTCTAGAAAACAAAAATTTATTTAGAATTAATAAAAATATTCCAACTAGAAAAATCGAAGTGATACCTTAAGAAATCGACAAAATAGTCTTCTTTTTTTATCATTGATTGATATTTTGCACCCAATTCTTCTTCAGCTACACGTTCAATTGTTTTATAAAACCATCGGTAATCATCAGTTTCAGTGAATCTGTGAAACAAAAAGAAACAAGTGCTTGTGCATGTGAAAAATATGAACATATATCAAAACAAATAAAAAAAGACTTGGCAAAATGAATAAAATATATAGTTTTTTGCATAGAAACACTTAATTTTAATCCTAAAATGATTTTTTAAATCAAGTTATATCATCTTCATCTACAAATCTTATTCAAAAAACAGATTATACTTATATTTACCTATCACATATAACACGTGAACATTCATGTTTCCATAAACCAATTAAAGTTTTTTCGTTATCAATAACTTGTGGAATAGTATTAATCATTCCTTGCCATATACGTGAAAGATCACGTAAATTAAAAACATAATGAAATTTTGCTGGTGTTGGTAACATTTTTATTTTTGTTAATTGCCATAAACGTCTTGTTGCTGGTACAAGTCTACCAATAAGTGAACGTACTTCTTCATTAAATCCACGTTCTTTAGCATAATGTCCTGTTGCAATAACCGAAAAGATTTTATCAATTGATACATTCGATGGTAATGTACAATTAAATATACAAAATTGTCTTTTAAGACGTTGTGGAATATCATTTCGACCACCACCTGGATGTATCATAGCGGCAAGAAATTGTATATCAACAATTGTTGTAAATTCACCTGGTTTTTCAAGAGAATAAAAACCATTTTGTTCCATTAATTGACGAACAATTTCATTTGTTATTTGATCACCCCATTCATTTATTGTTGGCATATTAACTAAATTTAATTCGATTTTTATTAAACAAAAAACTTATTTTTTCGAATTACATACTATCATCAATAAATACAGTCATCTTTTTACCAGCTGGTGGACCATATGTAGTTCCAACACGTTTATCAACATATGATTCAATGATTCTTTGAACCATATTTGGTGTTGTTGCCGATGAAAAATTAACTGTTTTTTGTGCATGTTCTTCAGCATTATATCGTGTCATATATGATTGTATAATAACTGTTTTAGCTGTACCTTGTTCACCAATAAGAAGAACAGGCTATAATAAAAGCAATACAAAATTTATATATAAGATTAAATGATATTTGTTTTTATTCTTTACTTTATGTTGTTTTGCAATTGTATGAATAAGAAAATCTGTTCGAACATTATCAACATTAGGTACAAGAATAGATGCATATTCTGGATCATGATCTTTTGGATAAATATATTCAGTAACAACTGTATTCCAATGTGTCCATGCACCTGTTTTTTCATGAACAAAATAATCAAATATTGTATCTTCACTATCTGCTGCTAATGTTGGTGTATCCAAATGAAAATTTGCATCAGGATTATTCAATATATAATCTTGTAAATGTGCTCGACCATCTAATTCAAGAAAAGCACCAAAAGACCACATAAGTGCAAATACATATAAACGTTCAACATGCGGAACTGTTAATTGATCTTTTGCTTCTTTTGCTGGTAATAAACCATTTAATAATTTACATGCCTATATGATATATATTTTAATAATAATAGAAAAAGGAAGAAAGAAAGAAATTTACCTGTGTAACAATCATACATTCAAGTACAGGCATTTTTGATTTAAGATGAATAGAAAAATATCGATAAATAAATGGAAATGATGAATCAAATAAACGAAATAATAGATCACCATCATTTTGAGATCGTTCACGTTTAGTCCAACCCTATTAAAAAAAGTACTACCTATTTATTTGTTTCTCCCCTAAGTCTATAAATATTTACTTGAATTAATGGTTTCCAATCTAAACCAGAACTACTCATATAAACCATACCATTTCTACTAACAGTAGCTGGTGATGCATTATCAATATTATGTACTTCAAATATAATTTTACAATTTGGTGCCATTGGTATTCGATCACCATTAGCTAATGTTAATGTTTTATTATCATCTAATACGGAATTTAAATTTTCAATCCAAATAGCATCAACAGGACCATCTAAAACAAGCCAAACAAATTCACCTTTTTTCGTACGTAATGTTCGTCTCCATAATGTTGAAAATATTCCATCAGTCCAATCATTTGTTGCTGCATCTAATCTTCCAAACATTTGTGGTGCTGTTATGGCTTTTGGATTCATACGCATTTCACGATGTGGTTCACCACATAATGTCATCGATTTCATTAAAGTATGTATACAACATGTTTTACCAACACCAGATGGTCCTAATGTCATCATTCCATGACGTACACGTTGAGTTTCATATAACTAAACAAAAAATATATAGAAAATATTTTAATATATATAGAATAAATTACTTGAATAATTTTTAATATCCATGGATCATGACAAATAAGACCAGCAGATTGAACTTCTTTATTAATAGCTGATTCTAATTCAGCATATGTTTCTTTTTCTAATTTTATATTAGGAAAAAGATCATTGATAAGTGATATGAATAAGGGTTCATCTTCATCAACCTAGAGAAAAATATTTTGAAGAAAACGTTTTTTTCTAATTATTAATTTTCATACTAATTTAGATAAATTCATATCTCGAAGTACACGCATAACAATTGTTTTTTCTTGATCATCTTTATTTGCACGTTTAACTGCACCAAGTGTTCGTAATACTGATAAAATATTTCGTAAACCAAAATCATAATGAACCTTAAAAAATAATTTTATTTATCTATGAAAATAAATAAATGTATTACTTGTTTACTAAGTTGTTCTTCACATAATTTATAAAGTGTATAAAATTTCTTTGCTAATGGAACATTTTCTCTAAAACCGCATGCAGCCATTTTCACACGAATAATTGGTAAACGATCAGGTACCATCATAGCAACAGAACGAAAATTAATTTTTAAATTTTCAGGTAATTCTTGTCGACCAGCATAACCTGGATTCATTGTTAAGAAAATACCAAATTCCATATTCATTTCAACAGTATCACCATCAGTAAATATAAATTGTCGTTTCTTTTCTTTTTTACAAGCAAGTACAATTGCTATTTGTTGTGCAGCAACAGATAGTACAGGTAAATCAATACGATTAAATTCATCAAAACAACCAAATGAACCTGATTGTGCTAAACCTTTAAATATACGACCTAAACCACGAAAATCCATTTGATCTGAACAATTAAATACCTATTGTAAAGATTAATATGAAATATTGTATTTAAAGTATATAATTTAATAATCAACTTACAACAACATATTTTCCAAGACATCTACCCATATCTTTTACAGTTTCAGTTTTTCCTAAAATATTAAAATAAAATTCTTCATGATCTTGAGAAAAATTTAATCTACCTGTTCCAGCTGGTCCAGCAGGTGCTCCACCCATACTCATATGTAATGCTTGTGCTAATGTAATATAACATCGATCAGTTAATGGTGTTATAACTAAACGTTCATTACATCCAAGAAATTCATTCATATAAGTAAAATCTACATCAGTAATAGATATTTGTACTTTATCTAATTCATCAATAAAATAAAACCGTGTTTGTTTAAGCCAATCAAAATCAGTTATTGATCGGACATTTGTTAGAAGAAGTTCTTCAAATATATCTTTTTGATGAACATGTATTGTTATTAATGTTTCATATTTTGTACGTTCAACACGTGTTAAATCTTTTGTTGTTTGATCAATTAATGCATCGAGTAGATCACCAAATACTTTATTTGTTAGTTTCATAATATTTTTATCAGATTTTGCATTACGTAATGCTTCTGTTGCATCACGTGTCCAAATTAATTGTATACCTAATAAACCAACTTGAGCTGGATATGTATTAACAAATTCAATAAGATTAAATGATGATGGATCAGAGAGAGTATGATAAGCTTGACGAATAACACCATGTAGGGATTTTTGAGATTCTTTAAGAAGAGACATTAACCAGATTTCAACATTACCTTCAGCCTTTACAGGTTTTTCAAGCTAAATAAAACAAAACTAGTTTTTTTAATCAAAATTTTCTTTTTGTTTGAATATTTACGTCAACGGTTTCACCTTCAGATGATTCAATTGTTAATATTTTATCATATTCTTTTTCATGAAAACGTACTGTTTTAATATTATCAAAAACACTTAATAAATGTGCTTTAATGGTATGTGGATCACTTGCTTGACCTAAGATTTCTAATAATGCTGGATCGGAAACAAAAAAGAAACGTGGAAATAAAAGACGTTTTCGTTCTAAATAACCAGTTAAAGATTTTTGACATAATTCAAGTTGTTCAAGAAGATGTGGTAATAATTGTTTTAATGTTTCATCAGTTGTACAACAAGGTACAACAGCTGCTTGTTCATGTGCTTTTGACATGATTTTCAACCATGATTTATCAATGGATGAAAAACGTTTTGCTTCTTGTGGTAATTGTTTAGCAATATCACCACCAACAAAAACAGCTTCTAAATAAACCCATAAATTTTGTACACGCATCCAATTTTCAATAATTTCATTTGTATCAGTTAAATCTTTAACCCATTTTTGAATTTGTTTACGAAATGGGACATTATATCTATATAAAAATGAATAAATGTTTCTGTTTCCGGTAAATAATTAAAATTACAAACCTGTTTGACATTAATGAACCAAGTAACATGAGAGAATCTTCTAATAGACTAATAACTTCTTGAATACGATCACCTTTAAGTAATAATTCTCCTCGTGTTTTAAATTGTGCAAAATTAAATTCTTGTAATCTCCAATCTGATTCAACTTGTTTAAGTTTTGCTTCAATATCTCGTTCTTTAACAGCTGCAATACAAATATCTTCAATATCTTCTTTGAATTGAAGTAATGGTAAATCCATAACACTTCTCAAACGAAAATCATCTGCTTCAACATCTAAATTTGGTACACCAGTTACTTCAGCTATTCGTTGCCAATGACGATTTTGCATAGCTCGATTTGCCATCATTTCTAATAATGGACAACCTATAATCCACATAAAATAAAATAAATTATTTTCTATAAATTAAAACATACATTCACTAAAATCATCAATCGTCTTTTTTAATGCATGAAATGCTGGAAATTCTCGTAAACCTTTCGGTAATTTTCTACATGCTGTTTGAAAATCAGATAACTCTTGATTGATTTTATCAATATTAACATCAACCCATGATATCTCAAAATATCCAGCAACAGTATCTAATACTTTATTATATAAACCATAGAGACGTTGTAATAATATTAGATCTTTTCGAATTTTTTCTAATTGAGGAAAATCAGTTACTGGTAAACCGAATAATAATTCACCACCATGATATGTTTCAAATTTTTTATATAAATTTTCCACTCGACTTTGAAATAATATCTGTCTATCACTTGATTCACGTGGTGTTAATTTTGGTAATGTTGGTCCACCATGTTCATAATCAATATAAAATTTATCACATTCAACAAGAAATAATTTAACATTTTCTAATAATTCCGCTCGTTTTGATGGTTGAATTTTAATTAAATGTGTTGTTATTTCACTCTATATAAAAAATCAAAAGATAATTTTTTACAAATTTTTTTTATAAAACATACACAATGTTGTTGAAGTTTAACCCATCGATATCGAAGTGTATCTGATCGTTCAATTTCTTCTCGTGCAACATTAAGATTATGTGCTTGTAACATTGCATAGGATTCTTCGATTGGTGATATACTCATATCAATACGAATTTCATTTTCTCGTAAATCTTTAATAGCAAGCATAACTAAACGAATATCTTCTAAATCTTTGATTTCACGTGATAAACGTTTTTCAATATCTTCAATGAATGTACTAACTTCATTCATTTCTTTACGATATTTTGCATTACATGCTTGACCATAACAAACGATCCAATCATTTATTTCATGATTAAGAGCATATTTCAGGTGTTCTTAAAAGAAAAAAGATTAATACATCATTAATTATAAACCTAGAAAATAGCATACCAGTAAAGATTGCTAATGGTCCAACATGTATAAAATCTGATTGAGAAGTTATATCTGATGCTAAACTTTCATAAAATTTGATTTTAGCTTCAAATTCTGATACACGTGGTTCATTTGATAAAAATTCTTTTAATTCTTCATCACGATCTCGTTGCCATAATGCATTATATTGTGTAAATATGACTAATGCTGCTGTAATATCCTACATAACAAAATAACAATTTTAAATAAAGAAAATAAATTATATAATTTCATATACTTTTTTCGTTGCATTGATACATGTTGCTAATATAGCAACTAATTTAGCAACATCTTTATTTTCAGTTACATTTTTATAATAATTATTTGTTGGTGTCATTGGTACTCGACCTTGTTGATGATCTACAGTTGTAATTTGTTCATTGGCTCGTGATCGACTTGTTGTATTATCGGTAGTTGGTAATCCTTGATGAGCTAAATCTCTTGTTGAAGAATCAAGATTAATACCACCACCTGTCGTCAAACCTGGTGTTAATGGAATACCTTCATCATCACGTTCTGTTGTTGGATTTATTCCTAAATGTGATTCATTATCACCAGCTTGACCATCAACTGGTATTTCATTATTATTATCACTTTTCTTTTGCTAAAAGAAAATGAAAGAATTTAGTTGTTTTGAATATGTATATATATAGAGATTCATGCAATTTAAAGGGGGGATAATACTAGGATTAGATTGATAAAAGAGACATGCATAGCAAAAAAGAATCTACTTGTTTATTTAATTTTCTTAAATAAGAAAGATCATTGTCTGTTGACTGTAAAATTCCAAGATGAACTAATACTCTAGTAATATTTACAGATAACTGTACTGTCTAAAAAAAGAATTATTTTTTTTCGTTTTGTTTAATATAATAATATTCTTCATGCAAATTTTAGAGATAATTTTTGTTAACTTACCCGTTGTCTATCTTTACTCCATTGTGAAATTGTTTTTGATACTGAAACAATTGTTTGTACAGCTTTATTCAAATAGAGTTGTACTTCTTCAGTTGGTGGACGAACTGTTACATTTGGATTAGATAATTCAGCAAAAACTTTAAATAATGGTGCTTCTCGATGATGTCGACCTATATGAAAACAAATTTTTACATAGAAGAAAAACGAGAGGTGATTTTTTTTGAAAGTACCATAACTAAGTGTTGATGTAATACGTCTTCGTAATTTTTCTAAACTTATTTTAATAACACGAATAATTGCATCAAGATTTCGATGACTAAAATGATTGAGTAATTCTGCAATTGCAAGTTGTAAATTTTCATTTTGTTGATCACGTTTACGACGTGTTGTAGCTGTTAAAAGTGTTTCAGATCTATTTCTTCCTACGGATGAGATTCCTGCTGATGTTTGTCGTATTCGACTTGTTGTACTTTCACGATGTTGACTACTATGAGATGATTTAAATGTACTATTATGACCATGAGTTTCATCTGGAGAATTATAAATAAAATAATAGTTAATTAATCAAAAGAAAAATAGAATCAAACCATCAGATTCATCATCATCAACTTCTACACCAGTCGTATTTGTATATTGTGCTTGTCCATCACTATCTCCAATTATATTTCCACATAATAAATCAATAACTTCTAAAACCGCATCTTCAACATTATGAGATTTCATTTGAATTTGTTTTGATGCTTGACTGCATAAATTCTATAGCAAAAACAAGATAAATTAATTTATGTGAATTTTATTTTACTTGTGTCTGTTGAAGAAAATTTTCCGGTGTTATTGCTTCATCTTCAGGTAAATCACAAAGAGACATTGTTGATATTTCATTAAGTACTGAATCAATACGAAATGTTATAAGATCATTTGCACGATCTAACATTAATTCAAATTCATCTAATGATGAAGTAACCTATAAAGGCATAATATGAAATTCTTGTTTTGAAAAAAAAAACAATTTAACGAACTGTATTTATATAATCATCGATTGTTAATGATGCCCATGTTAACGATGTTAAACCAGGTTTAATAATATCATTTAAACGTTGAATTTTCGGTGTTAATAATGCTTCAAATGGTTGTTTGATTTTTTCTCGTAAATGTTTATTTTTTTCTACTAATTGTGTTAAATCTTGATAGTGTTTTTTAATAATATCTTCACGTTGTGCTAATATAGCAGCATCTTTAGGTATTTCTAAACCTAAACGTGCTAAACATTGTGTTTCACGTATTAATTCAAGAATATTTGGATCGAAATTAACTAAATATTCTGGATTTGTTTGTGATGTTGATGTTACAACAGATGATGATGATGTAACATTAGCTGTTGTACCAGCTGATGAAATTTCTTCACGAGTAATACATATTAATAAACTTGAATGTATACCAGTTGCAATAACATTAACTTGACGACGCCATCCTTCATGATATAATATTTCATAGGATAAAAGAACTTTGGATAATTGATTATAATTTTTTATAATTTTTTTTGCTCCTGGATATTGAAGTATAGTTTTATTTGCAACAAATATATCCATGGGTTGTTGAATACGCATATATAATTGACGAGCCCATGTGATTCGACCTTAAAAATAAAGATAATATTAAACTTTAGCTATACAGATAAATCTTACCAGCAATTGGTGGTAAATCTCTGGAAATAAGTGGTTCTTTTGAACTTTTTTGATACATTTTTGCAACTGAATCTAAATCTTTGGAATATTGTTGTAAAATTTTTGCATATTTATCATTTAAACCAATATTTGGTATTTGTAATTTTTCAAAACGTTTTAATGCATCTAATGCTCGTTCAGTATTTCGTATAGCATTAAAATATTTATCAAGAAAATCATTAATACTCGTATGAAGATCTGCTATTGAACGATCAAAATCAGCTAAATCATTATCAACATCTTGTTTACGTTGATCCAAAAAATCATAATCTTTTTTTCTCATTGTTGTTATAATCATATTAAATTTTGAAAAAAATGGTGCTATACCCTCGATTTTTGATTCACCTAAATGTGAATATATATTAATTTTTGTAAACATATCAATAATTTTTTCACAACGTCGTACAAATGCATCAAATTTTCCAAATATATACATTTCACTAAAATCAAATTGACGTTCAGATGGAGTTAATGCTAATTTAGTTTTTGTTAAATGAAAACAACGTTGATATTCTTCATTTAATTTAATACAATCACGTAATTTCGATATAACATGTGCTTGATTTTGTGACCATATTGTTTGAGTATAATTATCTGTTATATACATTTTTGATGTTGCTATCATTTGATTTGTTATCTAATTATTAGAAGAAATATTTTAAAGATATTCGTATTGGGAGTGTGGATGTGGGTGTGGGTGGGTGTGGATGTGAGTTAAGAGCAAGGCGCGCACCCACCCACCCTCAAGAACTCTTCTTTTTAATCTATTTATAACTTACTTTAACAAATAATGAAGTCATTCTTTCTGATGTATTATAATATTGTGAAATTGAATGAATCATTCGTACTGCATTAATTAAACCTGGAATACTTTCTAACATTCCAACAGGATCAGAATTATATAATGGTTCACAAAATCTTTCTAATGTATATAAATATCGTACATTATCTTTTGCTTCATTAGCTGCATCGGTAATTTTTGCATCTAATAATTTCCATTGCTAATGAAAAGAAAAATTTCGTTATACAATAATTTGTTTTTTGTTAAAGCAAAAAAAGATTTACTTGAATAAGTTTTGATCTTGCTGTTTGTAAAATTGTTAAAACAGCTTTTACATCTTGTCCTTTTATTTGATGAAGTAAAAAATTAAATTTTGTCATACGTTTTTTCCAATAATCAAGTTCAGCTCGTGGACCAATATTATCGGCTTCACGACGAATCTGTTCACTTTCAGCTAAAACCTTTTTATTGAATAAGATAATAGAACAAAAAGAAATTTTAATTTATAAATATTTTACTTGTTCCATTTGTTTTATCCATATTTTCATTGTTTCTTCAATTGATGCAAGATTTTCATTATTTGATGCAACTGACATATAATCAGATGCATTTTGTAATTGTGTTAAATCAATTTTATCACATGGTTTTAATAAAATTCGTTCATTAATACTTTCTTGTGCACTATTAAGTGTCGCAACAAAATTATTTAATCGACTAATAAAATCAACTTTTAACATTTGATTATTATCTGAACCAGTAAGTTTTCCCCAAATTGTATCTGAATTTTGAAGATATGGTAAATATATATCAGCTATTGATCGACTTAATGCTTGAAGTAATGGTTCAGTATTACATTCAAATGTATAGAAAAAAACTTCCTAAAAAAATCTTAATCAGAAAATCAAAAAATCAATATTTGTCAAAAACATACATTAATAATATTTTGTCCTGTAATAGAACCCTTTTTGGAATTACGTGTAAAACAAAGACATACACCTCGTAGACTTTGTTCTTGAAGATCAGCTATGAGTACTTTAGGTTTCAAAGTTTTTTGAATACTAGTATTCACACTTTTAGTATATGGAGATAAACCACGACGATATGAATCAGCTAGAAGAAGTTTATAATAAGATCAAAGAAGAACGAAATGATAAATTACCTCCACTTTGTTGAACTTCTGGTTCAGGTTCTTGATAAAAGAAAACCAGATATTGACTTCCATTTTCAACAAAAAATTGATCCATAAGTTGAAACTAGAATAAAAACCATTTTTCTTTCAGAAATTTAATTACATGGTTGAATTATAGTGTCGATAGATTTAATATCGGATTAAGTCAAAAGTAAGAAAACTAGATTTACATTATTACTATCGAGTACATTTTCTTCAACTTCAGACTTGTCGATACCAAGTCGTGTAGCAATAATATCGAATAAATATCGATGTCGTTCATCAAGAGTTGCTCGTTTTTGTTCGCGTTCATCACGAAGACGTTGCTAGAATAATCGAAAGAAAATAAATAACTATCTTAATATATATAGAGTAAAATATCAGGAAAATCTTACCGCATATTCAGCAACCGAGACATTTTGCCTCGAGCGTGTGAACATCTTACTATAAATGTTCTGCTCTTTTGTTTTTCTTATATAAAAAAAGAAATAACTGTCACTACTATTATTATTTCTGTCTAATATTTCAACACCAATGCATCTATCAAATCAAATAATAACATCAAAAGAATTTTTCATATAAATATACGTATACATACATATATCTATATGCGTTGTTAGGTAAGTTGATGTGTGTGTCTGTGTATGTTAAAGAACAGAAGAAGAAATTAAAGATTTCTCACTCGTCCAATACAAATGAGAAATAAAAATAACAAATGTATATGTTAATCAGATACCCAAAAAAATTTATTTCGTTTGTTTAGTTTCAAATAAAAATTTAAAAAAAAAACGAAACTGATAGAAGGTCAGATCAATCATCGAGAAGAAACTAGCAAATTATCAAAAAAAAAGAAAAGAAAGAAGTACCACTTAGAAACTGATGTGATCAGTAATCTAAGAAAAGCAAAGAACTCAATTATGTTCTTTATAATTTATGCATTTGTTTATTTTTAATTCTTCTGGTAGTACTAGAAAGTGAGAGAAAGAAAAAAAGAAATTTATTTGAATAATGCACTTATCGAGAAATAGTCTATTTTGACAACTCGTTAATAAAAACAAATCTGATGTTTCTTAGCAGCCATTATACAATTCAATTTTGTTAATTATGCAGAATAAAAAAAAATGTTCAGAAAAAGAAAAAATTTAAATAAATTGTTTGTCTACTTTATTTCTCGCCTGTCTTTTTTTCATATTTAATAGCTAATGCATAGAAGAGAAGGAGAAGAAGTAAGCTTATTCTCAATATGTTTTCTTTAGAACAAAATTCGTCTTTTATATTTCATAACACTTTAGTAATGTTTGCTTTTCCTTTGAAATCTAGTTCATATTGTCTACCTGTATATCGGTGATATTCTCACGAGTAATTGTATTAAAACGAAGACGAGGTTGTTGTTGTTGCTGTTGCCATGGATCACGTGTTTTTGATGATGCCATGGGTATGTTACTATCGTTGTTTAATGGTTTCAGCAATTACTATAATTGATCTAAAAAATAATATAAAATGTAACAAAATGATGGATTTTTATTTGTACATAGATATTATTTAATCTTGAAGAGTCACTTTCGTTTTCTCTGTTTCGTAACTAGTGTAATTTTATACTTATAAACTTTTACTTCTTTGTTATTGACATTCGATATTTGATAGGAAAAAATGCTATTAACTTATTTATAAACTATGATTGATCGTATCATTGTTATGTAAAATACTATGACAACGATAGGTAATATTAAACAGTTTTAGTAATAGTTAAGAATAGATATGAATTTAATTAGATACCAATCAAAGAAAATTATGAAGTTTTACATGTTTAAGTTTTAAAATGAACTTGTTGAACACCGAGAGATGCCGCTAAGTATTATATAATTAGATAGTTGAACTACAGGAAGAAAAAAAATATATCTTTTAAATTTCTTTCATTAAATTATTATTCGGAACACTAATCAATGAAGTAATTTCTAATTAATTAGATTAAGACCATGCACATTAATATTTAATAAAATACATGATTAAGAAAAAATTACGTTTTTCTTTTAAATAAATTTATTTTGTCTTATCTAGGTCAGGTTCTTTAAGTAGTAATATAATACATTATTTAAAAAAATATAATGCTTAGAAAACAATGTCAAAAAAACATATCTCTCAGCTAAATTCAAGTTTACTTAATAGCAAAAATAATTTTCCATAAGTATACTCATACTCAGCTCAAGATAAGTGTTGCAAAGTACTTTAAATTTATACATCATACTATGCTATTTAATAATTCTCTAGTAGAGGTGAAATCGTTTCATAATGTTTTTATATTTTTCCAAATGAATTGTACATTCACAAGAAATACATTCGTTTTATATAATCTTAAAGAATATGTAGATTAACAATTCTTAATAGATATTTACATTTTTCAAAAAATTAACGAAAGAAAATAATGTAGATATAAATCGTGACAAAATAAATATTATGAAAAATTACAATCAAAATTTTATTTGCCAAAGAACATTCTCGAACGTGAGAATAGGAAATATTTCATGCATTAATTATGACAAAATTAAATTTGTATATGAGTTTTAAAAGATCTCTCTTTTCCTATGTCTACGTTAATCAACAGATACATGTATTTAGGTCAAATGTCACAGATATTATTAAACACCATCAAAACAACATATATACATATACAATAAAAATTTCGTGTTATAAATTTTTTTCAAAAAAGTATAACTTTAAGTAAAGGATTCTGGAAAGAAGAATCTTGTATCTTGTATTGGTATTCCTGTTATTGGTGTTAAAGTTTCTGGAAAAAAGAATCTTGTATCTTCTATTGGAATTCCTGTTATTGGTGTTGGTGTATTATCTGCAAGTAAAGATTTCTTTTCTTGAAGTTGACTTCCGTTAGGTTGATGATATGAAATTTTTCCTGTTGTTGATATAGTACCACCACCACCAGGAAGTCGATTAGATCCTATAATTTGTTTGGCTGTATATCCTTTATAAAAATATGCAGCATCAGCATGATGAGGTCTTGTTGTTCGACGACATTCATCACATAACAAAATAAAACTTTGACGGAATTTGGTTGACATGACGGAATAAAGTAATGGATTGATCTAATCAATAAAGATAAATATTTATTTCTGTCAACGTAATTGTATTGTTCTATCTATTATACTACTAAAGACCAATTTATATGTTCATTCATCTTAACAAGTATGATAATAAAATTTACGAATTCACTAGACAACAAAAAACAAAATATTCTGCATTCCGGTCCTAAAACTCATTCTTTTGCTTAACCCTGCCATTTAATTTATCGTCGTCAAAATACTGTTTACATAGTAAATATTAGTAATTATCTATAATCATATAGATAATATATATTCAAAGATCAGAGTCGACATGTTGTTAGCCTTAAGTCAAAGTACACTTACAGCTGAATTCAGATATAATAATGAGCGTGTTGTAATAATAATAAATGCATGACGTTGAAAACCCATGTTATAAAATTCATCAATAGTTAATCGTTGTTGTATAATACTCCAGATTTTATGTGGTAAAATTAATATAAAGAAAGTTATTATTAAAGCAATAAGTAATTGGGCAACTTGACGACGATATCTGGTTAAAATTGTATTGTCACGTAAAAGTGCTTCACGACTAAATAATATACAACATATGGAAAAATGCCAATAACAAAGCATTAAAAAAACAAATAAATAGAGACATAATGTAGACGGTATTAAATATATATTAGCCCAACGCTCAGGAAAATCTGTAAAACCTAACAATAAATTGAGGAATTTTAACAATAAAAATCAGTCATTGCCTTTTTTTTACATACATGTATCAATTATTTTGTCATATATTGTTTCTGCAAGTTTAGTATTTGTATACATATAAAAAGGAATTGAAATTAAACAAGATATAAGCCAAAATAAAATAACTGTTGGTACTGTTCGAAATAGAGCTAAACAAGGGGTCGATGTCTAATGAAACAAAAAAAATTTTATCAGTAATTTTTGAAGAATAGAATTTACTTTAAGTGGTTGACAAATAGCAACATATCTTTCATAACTAATTGCCATAATTGTCAGTACAGAACATGTTGATGTTACATTTTGAATAAATGGACCGAAACTACCTAAAAAATAAAAGATTCAATTTTTTGAAAATATCTAGTTTTTAAGATAATTACTTACACATAAATTTTCCTAATCGATGTTCGTCTTTTCCAAATAAATGTTGATAACCATCTGCTGTACAAAATATCAACAAAAATAGATCGGCAATAGATAAATTTGTTAACAGAAGATTTGTTGCATTACGCATATCTCGATATCTTATCACAATAACAATAACTAGTATATTGCCAATAATACCAACAATAAGTATAATACTATAGAATATACAAGTAGCTATTTGTAAACCAGGAAACCATTCAATTGGACCTTGTGTTACATTACTTTCATTAGTAGACATTCTTCTAATTTTGATTTTATAATTTATAATATGTTGCCAGTAGGAAATCTTTGAGATTTTTATTTCATCTGAATAAAGAAGAAGGAAAAAATGAGAATCACTAGAGCTCTCAGCTTTTTCTTAATATAGAAGCTCAAAAATAGAATATAACTAATTATGAAAGCTAAAGTAATGTATCATAAAATATAATATTCTTTTCGTTGTTTTACAAAAAAGAAAGAAAAATCCAGCGTATGATGTCTATGACAGTAATATTCATTGTAAAACTAGTCTACGTTATTGATATCGATGTATAGAAATGAGTAAATGCGATCGCCTGTTTTCTTTTCATATCTATCATTTTATTGTCTAATCAATGTGTGCCTAGAATTGTTTTTCGAATGTTTTCTGTCGTTTTCTTTTCGTCAAGCAAAGCACGCATCTCAATTGAATTCTAATCATAAAAAGGAAGAATAAGACAGATATATAATTAAAAAAAACAGGAGAAGAAGAAAAAAATATATATACACGACTCGGTCTCTATTTCTTTTCCATTGATACAAATATACAATAAAAAAGAAAGTAGTTATACAAAATTAATGAGTTTCTTTTTTTATGGTATTTGACATTTTTTTCTTAGTATGATATCTTCCTCTTCTTATTATACATACATAAATAATATTTTAATTAATTATTAACAAAAATATTTATCACCTAGATATCGAATTTGCTCGTTTCTTTCAATTTTGTAATCAATCATTCAAACAAGCTGTTACTCATTCTTACATTTGTAATCATTCTAGTGTCCAAAATTTCTTTTCTTTCCTTGTTTTGTTCTTTTTCGTTTTGACCTCGGGCAAAATAACTAAACGTTTTTTTTCCTGATAGTCAATTAAATGTGTAAACGGAAGAACTATAAAAGTAATAAAAAAGAGTATATCAAATAAAATGATTCTTGACGAGTATTTTTCGTTGTTAACACACTCAATTAGTTGTACACTTATCTTATTTAAAACTAAATATGATTACACTAGTAATTGACATGTTTTCATAATGAAGACGTACTACTTATAATGATATTACTCGTCAATAAGTTAAAAATAGGGACATTTCAATAATTGTACTTGTCTTCATTATTAGTCTTGAAGGACTTTTAACTTACTGTAAAATTGTATACGCGAGATTATCTGATATGACTTTTCAATAATTAGTAGTTTTGAGTTAATGACACACCATTAAATACATTTCTTTATGTTTCCAGAATTTTATCTCAATAGAATTTATAAAAAAAAGAAGATAAAAGATATATTCTATTCGGATGTAAATGAAATGATAACTTGATATATATCTATTGAAATGACGTCAGGTCTAATTCTTACATTTACGACTAAAAATTTTTTCTTTTGTCCTCGATAAAATTTTAATTATTAAATCGAAAAGTTTCAATTCATGACTTTCTCTTTTTTTCTATTATCGAAAAATATTTTCTATACTCTAATTTTGTTAATTGAATAGATATGTATTTTATATAAAAGACCGAAGAGTTCACTTTATTCTTAACTAACATTATCTTAGTTGTGGGTAAGTAATGTATCAATAACGTCAATGGAATAATTAATGAATACTAATATATTATTTAATATTGATTATAAGGTCAAAGATAAGCATGAATAAATAATATTCAATTGATATTACTGAAAAGTATAGAAGATACTCTACATAGCTAATATTCGTTCTTAATATAAGGTCATATAAATAAGTAACAAAAGTGCGATAGTTGAACACTACAATTATTTTATTAATTCAATTGACATAATGTATACTAACAATGGTAAAATCGACAATAGTCATACATACTTTAATGAATACATGGCTATAGAAGTGTAATAAAAAATGGAATTAATATATTATCTTTCTTTTATAAATTCATACGCAAAAAAATCCACACTGATGCATGATTTGATCTCTGCACTATACTAATCAAGATGTCAAACTAAAAATAAAACATTGATTTGACAATAACTCCCTTCAATAATAATAATAACTTCCCTTTACTTACCACATCAAACATGATAAAAATGAATGTAATAAATGAATCCTACTTTTATGTTAGAAAAGAAAATCACGATAGCTGAAGGGGGAACTATATTCTTCCTGTTGTTTTTTAATTTATTAATATTTAACGTATATATCTTTGCACTGAGTACAAAACTTTACCTAAGACATTATATTTTTATTCATTAATATTTGCCTACCAGTTCTTATTACAATGATCTCTCAGTTGAATTCGATAGATTTATATTTTTATTTAACATAGAAATAATAATTCATAACTATGGCAGATAATGGGTAATGCAAAATTCTTCGTACACATATTACTTCACTTTTATGTATTACGAACATATGTGAAGGGCAAAGATATTTAGTCGGTGAAAACAACAGCTGTAAATACTTTCTGGAAAGCATAAAATTACTACGTTGCTCAACAAGATAATTCTGCCCACGTAGATTTTTTACAGGTGGCTGTTCTCGAAATATGTGATCCTTAAAATAGAATATATGAAGAAGATCTTAGAAGTCGTTGACCTTTTTAAAACATTTTTTTGCGGGAACTTTTGCATTAGACGTTATATATAATGTATGGAATGAAAAATTAAGTTCTGTTCATTTATATCTTCACTTCACTTCTGACGTCTAGATTATTCAGCATGATAATGCTGACATAAATGTTCCATAAACCTAAAACTACAAAGCTAAAGAGAAAATAACAAGCCAGATCATTATATAGAAAAGCCTTTTCTACAAGAAATCCATAGATATAACCTGTGTAATAATTCCTTCACTAATAATGAAAACACTCTTATTTACAGTTCAATTAATCTGCTAGGTTGCTCAATATTATTATATGATAAATGTAATAATTGTTATTTATTGTTATATAATGAAGCAATCTTTACAAAAAAAAAGAAATTAGATCTATTCATGCTACTCATAATTATTATATATTATAATGGTAATTAGAACGTTTTCTTTCTTATCGAAATTACCTAGAAAAAAACTCTTCAAATCAATATGTTCATTTAAAGGAGAATACCTTGAATCTAATCCTACGGATCAGTCGGCATAAATATCAAAATAATATTCTAATTAATTTTACTGTATATCATGTATGTGTCATGATTATTATGCTAAACATAGCTTACATAAAAATTATTTCATCTGTCGTCTGTCAGAAAAGTGAAAAAGTTATTTTTAATTTTCGAACGACGTGT
Organism: Adineta steineri; assembly: GCA_905250115.1. Lineage (NCBI taxonomy): Eukaryota > Metazoa > Rotifera > Eurotatoria > Adinetida > Adinetidae > Adineta > Adineta steineri. The sequence continues at coordinate 308,738 of CAJNOI010000027.1, read as the reverse complement.
CTAAATAATTAAAGTATAAGTATTCGCGGCTAATAATATAAATCTACTTTTAATAAATTCATTCAAAAGTAATTTTCTGTACTTATTACTATGATGAAACTTCTTTGTATAGAAGTGAAATAGTCAATGAAAAAGGAAAAAAAACTATTTCCGTATATTTTGTCAGTTTAGTTGGCCTGAACAATAGATAAAATTAAAAATTTTCCTATCAATGATACATAATTTCTTGGATGTTCAACCTATTTACGTCTGCATAGTCTAAATTATTCCATAATATTTAGTAAATGCAATGAAGATATTAACTCCTTGGGGATTGAAGGCGTATATTTACATAGGGCTTTGAATGAATGTAATGAACATTGTGTAGACCTTTTATTATGCAATTATAATTACACATACTGGTGCAGATGATGAATGTATCACTACCAACATAGTATAACATGACCATCTTGTACAGTATTCGCAATTCAGTCACCTTTTAATCAATATTTTTTTTTCAACTTTTAGAAACTCTCTTTTTATCTCAAACTAATCCCATCACCAGACGATTAAACCCGGAAGAATGAAGAGTTGAAAAAAAGAACTGCAGCGAGAACGATATAATGCTCGTTATATCGAACAATTGCACGAAGCTACATGTATAAAACCTGATAGATATTGATAAGAAAAGCAAAAATTTTGAAAATACAACATTTTAAGCCCCTCGCAATAAAAGACTCGAGGGTCTGCTATTATGACATATTCTCCCATAACTTTTAGCAACAAAATTTTCTCAATGATTTCCCTGGTTATCCAGGGTTTCCCAAGGTCATTCATAATTAAAATCTGAGGATCTTCTATTACGTCGCGCATATCATACCTTCTGGGAGAGTCTTCTAATATGGGGTTGTCTTGTGCTATGAGGGGAGATTTAGTTGAATTATTTATGATTATTTTAGTAATACTCGTTTTTATATTTAGAATTTATGCTATGGTTTTGGTTGATATTGTTGACAGCGAATCAAATGGAATAAGCAGATGTAAAATGCCTTGATATATTATATGATTTAGTAAAGACAAAATAGGAAATGTTTTGACAAGTCTTATCGGCTTTGGTCTCACCATATCAAACCAACTAATTATTCTAGCTCTGCAAAGAGTTTTCATTGCTGCAACTTGTTTTGCGGCAAAACAAATGGCGACGATTTTTTTCCTGAATTAGTATTTTGGTTTCTTGGAATCGATTGACGTCGGAGAAATATTCACTCTTGACCTAGATTGTAATAATACATTATTTCTAACGGAAACTAATCTAAAATTCCTTTTTTTTGTAGCTGTTTCATCTACTTCGAATTGATTCCGGTTGATAATTTATCTCAAATTCATGAGAAGAGTAATATTATTGAGCTATTGACGACAATGAATATATACATATATATACTTTAGACTTTGTAAGTGTGAAGACTCGACCTTCAAACGTTAGACAATACACTTTTTAGAATAATGTTAGATTCCTATCGTATGATATATTTACTAATGTTTATAGTGACATCTGAAGGAATGAATAGGTATATATATTATAATCCATTATTTACAATTCCAATTTTTCTCTTAACATATTTAATTGAATAATTTCTTTTAGAAGAACTGTTTAATTATATCATCGTCTTTCGATACATAAAAATATGCTCATATATTATCATTAGAATTTTTTGGGTGATCAATCGTTAGATAAAAATCGTCGGTTATTAATGTCTATTATCAATGAATGCGAAATTACAATGTAGTTTTGACAACTGTGTATATTCAACGAAAAAGATAAAAGTAATCGGTATTTCTTTTTCGATGAAATATTCATCTTGAAGAAATTTAACACATCCTTCTCAAAAAAACAGAAGAATAACACTGAATACACATATGATTTATTCAAATGTAATCCATTGTCTTCACACATACATATATGAACGTATACTGTCCTTTGTTAAATACGATTATTATCTAAATCTTATTGATGTGTGTCTATCTTAAGCCTTTCATAAACTATCATATTGTTTTGATTAGCATGTATCGATCGGTTAATATAATCCCTTGATTAATTCATTTCAACAAGACATTATGATCGTCAATAACATACCAGAAGTACTCAAATAAATTTATAGAATCATATTGAAATCGATGCTAGAAAGTAAGACAATTATTATTATAGACAACATGTTAGTCTTCAAATTGATTTTATCAAAAAAATGAATTTAACTTAATTTGCTTATTAATATTTTCTTTTCCTTTATCTATAGAAAATAACCAGCAAATGATTATGAAGGTTCAATGACCATGTCATTAGTAATAAATATATCAAAAACAAAAAGCCGAAGAAAAAAAAATCAAATTCGACTTCTGGACAATTTAATGCAATGCATACATCAACCATAAAAGCTTGAGACGTTTTTTTGTTTGTTTTATTTCTTTGATAAAATGAAAAAAAAGGAAAAGAAAAGTTGAAGGATCAACAATTTGATTGAAATCACTTTTTTTCTTCTTCGTCTTTGTTTTAACATACAAAAGAAATTGAGACATTTTTTTTTTGATGAAAGTGTCACAAGTATTGTTTTTTTCTTTATCTTTATCAAGTGTTTAACCTCGAACTTTGAGTATAGATGAAGAAAAAAAAATGAACTCAAGGCAATAATAATAGAAAGTAAATTTTGAAATCGAAATCTTAAACTTTTGTTATTGTTTTTATATAAAATGGATAAATGTGTTACAGTTTAAGTATTATCCTTAGAGATCGATGTCGTTTATCTCTGATATTTTTCTCTCTCTGTGTGTGTATATATATATATCAAGGTTGAATATTTTCACTAGACAGTATTCATTAACATGCAAGCTGAATTAATATCAGATATGAAGTGTATGTACCATTGAAAATAATCGACTTTGAAGGACTTTGAGAATATAATTTGGCTACTTCATTTGATGGTCCACTTCGAAATAAAGAAAAGAAAATTCAATGATCCTTATGAGATCAATCAACAAGCGTATACATAGACAAACATATATTATATATATACGCATGTATGGTTAGTAACAGTCAGTGCATAAATTATTCATTCCGGTGTTCACACCCTACAGCTTTAATACAACTGTATGTTGCTTGTCTGACTTTTTCTCTACATGTCATTCTTATTGTATTTACCGTTCATGATGTGAATAAGTTTAAAAGGCACGTCATTAATCTGAAATCATTAGTCTTGTATATATATGGAATAAATCTTATTAGGTGACAGAAAGAACAACAAAGGTTATTCTTATTGGTTATTTGTTCACATTCAATTGAATGAATACATACCTATTTTATTTTAAATAACGAGGTAAGAATGAATAAAATCTGTTTATTTGATATCATATATGTTTATAAAGGTATTTCAGTTTAGTTTTTATTAATTATCTCGTTATCATTAAATATTAACCTAATCTCATCTGCGTGCATTAGTGCTCGTTTTTTCTCTCTCTCGCTCTCTCTTTTTTGTCGTCATCGTCTCCTTTTGTCGTGCTTTATTACAATAACCACAACCCATGCTATTCTATAAGTAACATTGTAAAAAGAACGAAAATACTCCACTTTCTACCATCTGTACACGCATACGCGTATACATACATACATACAGAAGAAAGAAGGAGAAGAAGAAGAAGAGAGAGAGAGAAAGAAAGAGAAAGAGACAAAAAGAAGGTTCGTTTTTCTTCTTCGCGCGCTTGTTCTACGTCGATCATATCGTCATTGGTACTACTCGTCTTGGGATCGTCGTCGTCATTATGTTCTTAACCTTCCATTTTTAATGCTTGAACTATCATCGGTTATATATTGATAATTATAATTATGATGCGAAAGTTTCGTAGAATTTTTCGTACACCATCATCACCACCGTCAACGACAACGACGATTAAAAATGAAAATACTCATAAGACGAGTAGTTCTGATTCAATTCTAGACGATACATTATACGTCAAAAAAGAATCATTGCCTGTTACCAATTGTTTGTATTCAGGTAAAAAGAAAAGTTTTTTTTTTTTCTTCTTCTATATTTTCTCTTATTTTTGATTCAATTGAGATTATACGTCATTGTAAATTTGTTTTTCTTATGTTTTCATATGATTTCGACGTTTTCTGTTTGATTTTTTTTGCCATTGCAAATGTACTCTATGTTTATTCTAACGAACGATATGCAGCTAGTTGTCGGAACATGTGCAAAGTATGAATAGTTCATACAAGGTTAGATCATAAATATGATTAAGAATGTGAATTTTCTTTTTTCCCATATCTAAGATCATTTCAGATATATTGATCAATCATAATTGAGTTTTTTGTTGATTGATCAAACATAGTTTTAGTCGTCAAAAGCATGACATTGAATGGCAGCTTCTTTGATCATTTAGTAGTAACGAATTGACCTAGACATATACAAAACATCTGGTAACGTTAGTCAACCGATATAATATACTCCCATATTCTTATTTACCATTGCTCTGTGTGTCTATATTCTTCTTTGTTACAACGTATGTATAAAATATGTTTGTATATTGAATGTATGAATGCATTTAAAAATATTCTCACAAAACACGCGTACAAGGATAGTAACAGTCATCTGGCTTCGGTAGTGTGATCGAAGCAATGATTATGATAATGATGTGAGATATTGATAATAATAATAAATGAAACGTATTCTTCACCTTTAACATGTGACGCATCGTAGCGAAGAAAAAAATATAATATGTATATAGAATAATAGATAAAGAAATACATGTATGTGTATGTATATATATATACATTCCTCCATGTTACCTTCCCCTATTACTAGAGTGTAAACTACATATGGACGAACAAGAAGAAAAAAAAAGAAAGATATATTTATCTGTTGATCAGCTGATAATATCTTAGAACAACTATGTCAAAGCTTTCTTTTCAAATGTTGATTTTTATTTTAAATAGATTTTCAATTAGAAACAAGGTTATCACTATTGTAAATCATTTCCTTATTAATATAAAAAAAAATCTATGCTAATCTTTTCGTGATACAATGTTTAGATAAAATTCTTCAATTCGTAGTTTTACATGATAATCGCTTTTTTTTATTATCATATGGATTATTTCAATAGAAAATCATTGAATATATATCCATATAATTATCTTTTTAGATTTCCTATTGTTCTATAGTCCTTCACATGAATGATCGTATACTTCCCACCTTAAAAATATATTAAAGTTCGTAAGTGTATATATATATATATCTATCTACAAAATGTAAATTGAGCATTCGAAAGTTGGTTATTCGAGCCCTTTTATGCGTTATATGGATCACAATCGGATCAAGTCACTTGCCGAGCATATACGTATATATATATATAACTGCATACGAATTATGACTGATATGTACGATACGCTATTATACCTTCAAGCTACCATATATACATATATATGGAGAGAGAGAGAATAAACGAAGTAATTGTCAATAGTAGAAATTTGAGAATTTATTTTATAATCGTTTATAATTGAGATTATTAAAAATATTTATATATTTTTTAAGTAGAATGTTTTAGTAGTAGATAATGAATGAAGTCTGTATGCGGTAAACAAAAAAATCTCTATTATACTAATGTATTTGATCGATTTTCATAGAAAAATTGTGTCGTAATTGAGAGCATAGAATGTATTGAACAAAGATGCGATTATTATATGTATATATCTGTATATATACATAAATAAAAGAAGAATAAGAAAGGCAAAACGAGGTGATGATTCGTAGCAATTGTGTTGATAACCTCGTTTCTTTCATCCATCCATCAAGCCGTTCACTACGTATACATTTAAAAAGAATAAGAAAAATCATGCTTCATCTTCTTCTTGTATTTCTATCGTGCAGACACAAAACCCGTTGCATGCGTTTCGTCATTGTTCAATATATATATATATATATATATAAGCAAACCCGCACAAATGAGCAAAAGAAAAAGAACAATAACATAATTCTTTATTCTTCCTATCGATTACTCGCTTATTTTTCACTCAACAAGAATAATTCTATTGTTACATGTTAGAAGTCAAGCAAATCTGACAAAACCTCAATTAGTTAATAGTGGTTTTTGCTATTATTGTTAGTGGCTTTTTTTTTTAATGCTGAATACATATTTATATATAAAATGAAAACTTATAAACGCAGACGAAACAAAAATGTTACATCCGTATCGATACAACAACGAGGTGAGATTATTTTCAAAATAAACCAAATGTTTTCTCCTTATTCACGTGCACAATAAAAAGAAATTTTTTTTTGTATTCAAATAAAAACAATATTCTTCCGAGTTATATTTGATCTTTTTCTTTATTCATACCACACATACACAAAAAAAGGCGGTACCTACCTTTTCTTTCTCTATTTGTTACTTATACAAGACATTTAAGTGCACTTTAACATTTGAAGAGTAGGTATTTTCTTCAGTAAATTTTTTTATTGTTAGCTTATCTCATTTCTGTTTTTCAATTTCTCATTTGGTGTATGTCGTGTATATATAAGGATTAACTGTTGTTTGATCCCCACTCACTATATTATATCCCATATAGATAAATGTATATAACTTTTCATTGGATTTCAATGATATAGTGTATTTTTTATATGAATAAATATAATAGTTCATATGTAAGTGCTTCCTCTTTTTCTAGTCAGCATCTGCTTTTCCTTCTTTTATACTTATAAAATTAAAAAAAAAGACACGTTTTTTTAGATATTTAATGCCTATGTCTAAATTGATGACATCCGTTAAACCTTGGAGCAAGTTTAAGTTTTTTTTTGCGCACAACGCTACTTCAATAAGAAAAAATTTATGTTTGACTTTTAAAAAGTACAATGATTCAGCTGTTTTTCATTTTTAAATTAAAATCAACCACCTGGAAAGAAAAGTTTCATATATAGTTAACACTTTTCATGTACGTATATGAGACGTCAATAAAAATTTTTCGTTCTATAAAACGTGAAAAAAATATGAATTATATTTTTCTTTTTTTTTTGATAGAGTAGAATGCGTTATTTTTTTGCATCATCATCACCTTTAATTCGATAGTGATTTTTGAAGTATAACCTTGAATACGAATATTATATCCAATATAATAACTCAACTAATATTCACATGAAAAATAATCTAGAGAAAAATCAAAGACAAACAGTAGTAAACATAGTATAGTATTTCTATTCCTTTTTTAATTATTTATCACCATTGAAAAATACGATATGGTTTATATGCTGATTTTTTGCTTTTTTATTTGTGTTGTAAAATCTATATCATCATAAATACTTACTATCTTCAAATGAGTAAGATTTCCTTTTTTTATTCTTCTTCTTTCTTTTTTTTTCTCTTTCATTTCTTAACAGTCAAAAAATGAAGGGGAAAGAATCGTAACGTATATGCAATGTGTACTCGAAACACGATATCGGGCGCGCGTCCATGTCATAATTTGTTTTTGATAGGTGAATTGAAAAGTGCTCACATATTCTATTCACACGAGCCTTTTATATAGACTCACTCTGTTCAATTCTATGTCATTGTTGTTCTATGTGTGCCTGATAAGGTCGACATTTCTTTCGGTTGCCGTACATCGTCTTTCTTTCTCGCTCCCTCTTCCTTCAGTCGCCCTTCATTCTTTCTTTGCCGTCCATCATACATACATATAGAAATACGTTAGTGAGGGTGCTCATCTCTCTGTTTCTCCCTCTTTTTTTTTTATTCCCCTATCGTATTGAGAACAAAACAATTAGTATTGGTAAAAAGAGAAAGAAAGCAGGTAGCCAACTTGACCGGAGCCAGTGCTATATTATTGCTGCTGTTGATGATGGACATAAAGCATGATGGATTGAAGTCTGGTAGGTTGCGCAAACGATAGCCCATTATATAGACGATCTCCTACAGTGTTGGTCATCTATATACTATTCATTTTTGTTGCTCAAATGAAGAAAAAAAAAAGAATAGAACGAAGAGTATCCGATTACAGGGCGATAGTACAATATGTTCTCACCTAACTTTTGTTCACATGAAATGACGAGAGAACGAAGAATACTTCTTCATTTTTCATATCAGTTATCCAATTGTAGAGCCATTCTCTGTCCGTTAATTTTTTGCACTATTAGTACTGAAGTTTATTGTCTTTTGATAAGAACGAAGGAACAAAAAAAAAAAAAGAGGACAATATTTTGCCAGTTTAAATTCAATCTATAATTGACCTTCTTTCTTTTACTAAAATTGAACTGAGGTTAAATAAATATTTTTTTTAAATACCTAGAATCATCTAAAATAACCCAAACATCATCGATAGACGACATACAATATGAAAAAATGCGTGTTATATCTTCTCCAGTTTTTCAATTACGTGATATAATTCATGCTCTATTAACATCTTCATCATTATCATCGTCATACGATCTGATAACAACCTTTTTAACTTATGGTCAATCATTAGGTGCGTCAGCAATTCATGGTTATCTTGTTGATCGTTGTTATGATACTCAAACATTAATTAATGATGAATTTTCTTCTTATCAAGGTATTGCTTTATATATAACATATGATATTAAATTAAATGAGCAACAATGGGAAGGTATATTTGGTATTCATGAGTCAACATCAACTATATCTAAAAATACTTCAAATTTTTTTCAATTAACTGACTTTTTATGCATATTAAGTGGTTCACGTGTCGTTTATTATGATCCAAATGAACGTACAACTAATGAAGAACGTACATTTGTATCAATAGTTGATCTTGAACATGATGATATAACATTATTTAAAGATCAATTATCTCCATTAGATTATTTTTTATTAAATTCTAAAAAATGTTATAATGGTACATTAATACGTTTACCATTACGAACAAAAAAAATAGATAAACATACATTAGATGATATAAAACAACAAATATATAAATATTTTCATTTAAATAATTCTTTAATTGAATTATTATTATTACAATCAAATATAAATACAATTGATTTTGATTCTACAAAAAATTTTGATATATTTCAAAGATTTTTATCCTATGAAAAACATTCATTAACAAGTATTCATGATAATCAATCAACAACACAGATTATACATTTAACATTATCAAGATTAATTAATGAAATCAATACTAGGTACGTATATATATCATTAAGAGAAAAGATATAAATATTCATAAGGTTAAATTATATGACATTCGAAATAATATAATAAATGAGTTAGTTATATTTATATTATAAAGATATTAGCTATTGTTGATTGTTTATAATAGATTTTGACCGAATTTCTTTTGTATTTATTTTGTTGATAGAATTATTATATAATCTGTTGAAAGGCGTAACTGGTTGACTTGATGAGCAAAGTTTTATTTGTTTATGTAATTTCCATTATCGGTCAGAGAATATATGATTGATTATTATTATTATTTACAACTTGTCAAATATTTCCGTACATTCATTTTATTGATAGTCTTGTATATTTTACTAAATGACATCAAACGAGTCTTACTAAGTAATTTGATCAAGTAGTGAATGAGAAAGTACAACCTGACAGCATGTTATGTACATATAAATAAGATATTTATTTAAGTTTAAATTACACAGATCAAGAATAACGTGTATGATTTTAGTTATCGTATTGAAGTTGAGTTTGTTGCGGATTGAGAAGTCTTTTGGCTAGTATCAATTGTATTAATTTAAAAAATTGAAGTAGACTTACGCAGATAATTATTGACTAATATCAAATTCAATATATACCAGTTTTAATATAATGACGTATATAAATAAATTCGAACTGATGGAGTAGACTGAACCGTTATGTTTACTGATAAATCTGAATAGCATTGATATCTGTTTTGGAGAAAAAGGAAGATGAATATTTTTGAAGGCATTATCTTATTATGTAAGGAAATAAATAATGTTTAGACTTTTTTTCTCTGAATTGTAATCTGAGATATTTAAGATATTAATTTTAGTAAGTTAACCCTTTCAGTACGGGATTTTTTTCCCAATTAGATAATGAAGCACAGAATTAATTAACGTTAATTAGTTCTCTTCTTTACTAAACATAATATATCGTTGGAAGATAGCTACTGTATGTACCCAGATAATTTGTACAGGCACGTAAACTAATATTGGGTGAAACCGTGGAGACCCGTCTACTTTTCCGGACAAAGTTTTTTTTGATTTTTTTCACTCCAAAATGCCGGTATAGTTTAGAAAACACTTTTGATGGAAAAAAAATTAGGTCCTTGCTGTTAAAAATGTCGAGTTTTGGAGCAGTTTTTCGGAACAGCTATGATATTTTGTTATATATAAGTGGCATTGGACGCAAATCATGACCACATTGCTCAATAGACTAATTCAAAAGTAGTTCCATGTGAAAGAGCACATCGAACTGTATCGAATAAAATCAAAAAAATTTTGTTATTTTGAATGTTGTCTAATGAAGTTTTTTCAACAATGTTCTAGTCTTTTGCAATAGGCGTTACTTAGAAAAGGTCGTATTTGGCTGTTTTCAACATTAGCAACTGCCGTGGTAAAAAAATAAACATCATATTCGAAATCAGCACAAAAGCTGCATCAGAAAACATACATTTGACCCAAAATTTGTTTTTTTATAAAACTCACCTGTGGTACCCCCCAGTACTTTTTCTGATGCAGCTTTTGTGCTGATTTCGAATATGATGTTTATTTTTTTACCACGGCAGTTGTTAATGTTGAAAACAGCCAGATACGACCTTTTCTAAGTAACGCCTATTGCAAAAGACTAGAACATTGTTGAAAAAACTTTATTAGACAAAACTCAAAATAACAAAATATCATAGGTGTTCCGAAAAACTGCTCCAAAACTCGACATTTTTAACAGGAAGGACCTAATTTTTTTTCCATCAAAAGTGTTTTCTAAACCATACCGGCATTTTGGAGTGAAAAAAATCGAAAGAAAAACTCTGTCCGGAAAAATGGACGGGTCTCCACGGTTTCGCCCATTAGGTAAAATAATCGAAAAATGGTACACATCTAGACATTTAAATCGTTTCTGAGAAGTGACCGCCCGTCCCGAACGGATTAAGAGTTACAGATATTTTATTATTTGTTACCAATCGTTCCCGTCTTTCTATATTCATTGATATAATACTAATTGCATTTAAATTTTTAGTGATGTATCTTATTGGCTTTTATCAGTTCATAATGATTATAATGATATTGGTAAATATAACAATGAATTAAAACTTCTACTTCCATTAACTCCACTTAGTTTATCATCTGAATCCTCTAATGTACTATTACAATCACAGAATTATCAATCAATTCAACTAACATCATCACGAATATTATATTATTGTACATGTCCATCATTAAATTCATTATCTAAAGATGATTTATGTACAAAATTACGTCAAATAAAATTTCCTCAAGCATATGCATTATTTTTAAAAGATTTATCGCGATTAATAAAACCAATAACATCAGTATCATCATCATCAAATTTATCAATTGATCTTATTTGGGAATTAATGCCAGACGTTGATGAACATCAACGTTTATTAAATGAAAAACATAAATATTCTTTACAACAACAACAAAATGTTCAAGTTATTAATAATATTATACCAGATATTTGGAGAGAAATTGGTAAGAAATTTTTTTCTAATATCAATATTAAAATGATCATAATAGTAAAAATTCGCATTCAGAAAGTTCTATTAATCATTCCATATAGTTTTTATCGAACGACCGAAAATATACAACACAATAGGAAACCTATAAAACGTATTTTTACACTAGTCCGATGATGTCTGTATATATAGTATGAACAAGCATTTCGTGAAAGAAAATTTAACTTGAACATTTTGTTTGCATTTACTTGTAATTATATAGTCTCAAGACAATTTTCTGTTATGAATAGATTTGGTACTGTGTGATTTACATAATCATTAAAAACTTATAAGTGTCTTTTCTTTAAATTACTTGCACGAATGATTAGCACACAGTACACATATTTCAAGTAGTTTTGACGGCAGTTTTATAATAATAAAGTCATAATTGATTTTTCTTTCTTCAGGCTAAATCTAATTTATCGAGGTCTCCAACGAAGACATGAGATATTTGTTTTTAGTTATTTATACTTCGTAACACATTTCCGATATTGTTGACAATGATCTACTAATAATGAAATTAGAACTTATTGAATCATGATAAATATCGAGATCTTATTTTTATATTATTTAGGTAAACAAGAATTATTTTATTCTGTAACTGATGGTTGGGGTTATGTTGCTATTGAAGATATGATAATTAATAATGTTGAATCAGGACCAATACAAGACGTATTAACCTATGTTTTTTCAGAAGCAAATGCACCTATTGTAATATTACCCTCTCATGTAATTAATGGCTTGTGTAAATATTCAAATAAGCATTATTTACAAGTAATGACACCATTTCATGCATCAGAATTATTAGCAAAAAATTCTTCAATACTTTTACGTTTAACATTTGAACAAAAACTTTCATTATTAAAATATATCATATTAAATGATCCTGATCCAACTTTAGTACTTGAATTAGAATTATTACCATTAGCTAATAATACATTTATAACATTTCAAACCAAACAAGCATCAATTGTATATATTGTTGATAAAAGTGTAGATTTTTTAAAATTATTTCATATTAAACAACATGATCGATTCTTAAATCCAAATATAGATCAAGATTTATTTGATAAACTATCATCGAAAAATTTCCAAGGTAAGAAGAGAAGTCTTCACTTTATTTTGTTTTTATTTGATTTACACTTGATCAATGTTTTTCTTTCTCGTCTGTTTCTTTTTCGTCTTCATCAGAATTAAAAAGAAATCTGAAGAGTGAAAAAAAGAAACTGTTAGAAGAGATTTCTTGTTTTTGTTACACAGTACTTATAACCACATTTTTCTTTTCTTCCTCTTATAGTGAGATTCAAAGGCGGGATTTTTTTTTATTCAAACGAACAAATATATATATATATATGTGTTGTAAAGAGAAAGAGAGAAAATAGAAGAGCACAAAGAAAAGAAAAAAAGAATGTTTCTAGCGGAACAGACTGAATGTCGACGACCGCAAGTGGTACTACAGAGCGACAGCCACAATAAGTGTGATTGCACGTGTGTTGTTTTTTCTTCTATTCAGTTTAAAATAAGTATAAATGTATCGTCCAAATTATAATAATGGATCGAGAAATTATTTTGATCGATATTCTCAAGGTATACGAAGATCAGAATCAACTTCACCATCATCTCGTGATCGAGGTAATGAATAGAAGAAGTTTCATAAGTTTTTTTTTTAGAAATTAATCATGACCTCTCATACTATTGATTTGTTGACAGACGTACAGATCATAAAAGAAGAAAAAAAAATAAATATATTTGTTTTGTTTCTTTTTTTTCTCTTGTTTATAAGTGAATAGAAACCTCCAAGGTAAGCTATAGTTCTTTGCGTTAACTAACAGATAAAAAAGAAACTGTTGGCATTTTTTATTTGTTAACCTTAAATGATGATCAAGGTTTATTGCATATTTATGCTCTACAGATGTCGAAAGATGATCAAAGAGCATCGATATTGATTTGTTGTAAATGAGTAAGAAGCAATTATATTGACTGTGATTTATCAGTTAAAGTAGATTTAGCATCACATCGAGGCCATTTTCTCTAATAGATGCGCGTGTTGGAAGAATAAAAATTGAGGTCAATAGTACTAAGTAAAAGAGTTTTATTCTATCATATCATTAAACAAGGTCAATATGAGATATACTCAATTGATCATTATCATTATCTGTATGTATAGAAATAAAAAAAAAGTAGAGTATTTGTAAATACAAGGTGAAGTGGTTTTATATGTATGTTTATTGAATCCGCCTATCTACATAGTCAATGGTTTAATTATTAATGCGCATATTTTAATTATCTTTTTGTATGTTTTAACTAAATTGAAGTGTATTTCGAGGATACGAAAAAAAGAAACAAACGAATCTTTTTAATCTTTTCAAGTTCTTTTTTCTTTTTGTTAAGTAAGAAAGATGACGATAGGGGATTATTACTTTCTATGTACAATATTATTTGTAAAAGAGAAATTTTTTCATCAATATGATATATCTAAAATATTAATTTCTTGTTCGATTACTATTAATCATATGATACAACCAATCGTTCATACGTGCTTATATATTCTGACACATAACAAATACTCTCAACAATATCAGTATCATTCCTATGATTTGTCAACGATTATTATTTTTCTCTCTCGCTCCCTGCTTGTGTCTTTCTCTCTCTAACCCCTTTCCTTCATTTCTTCTTCTCTATATCGCTCTTCTAGCAATTGCTCAACAATTGCAGTTCGAAATTCTACTCAACCAGTGTTGGTTGATGGCTATAGTAAGCACTTGAACTCATATGCATGGATGCTTCTTTTCTTCGATTTTCTTACACGTTGAATGCATACATATACTTACATTTATATGTGTACATTTTTATAAGATGACGATGAGTGTTGTTATAACGAATACTTCTCAAATTTGATCTGTCAATACTGATTCCCGACATATAGTAAAACAACGAAGAAAAGATTATTTTCTTCGAGATTTTTACCTACAATTATCGTTTTTACTAATAAAAGAAAAACAAAACAATATTAATGAAGAAGAAGACGACGATGAAGAAAAATAACAAAGTTTGATTTTTAATCGAAATCAATTAAATACTTTCAAATATTAAATAAATACAGTTCAAAAACTTCTTCTTCTTCAAGTTTTTCTTTTATTATTTTAATGGGTAATATGAATTGCGCAAGAAAATCTTGTTCATCAAAAAAATCCGATACTAACTCTTTAAATAATCATCCTTCATCAAAACGTATTCATCGTTATAAAGAACAAACTTCTTATCCATCCTCATCTTCATCTTCAATTTCAACATCAGAAGGTAATCTAGATTTATTATTTGTTAACATCATCTTTCATTAACATTGAATTTTTTTAAGTGTGATTTTCAAGAGTTCTTGTAACATCTCTTTTTTTTTCGTCGTCGTCACCACTTGAATTTTATAGATTGATTTAGATTTTAATTGGATTTGATATATAGATATCTAGTGAACGACATAAGACAGGCGTTTAATTGAACATGTCTATATCGCTTATTATATTTATATTTATAAAAATCAAAAGAAAGACAGATATTATTATCTATCGAAAAGAAAAGTATCATACATTGTCAATGTCAAATAATGAAAAGAAAGCTTAGAACAGAAATGTATATAATTAAGTATTCGTAAAACAAGTATCTATACATATAAAGAAAAAAGATTAACATAACATATATCTTTATCATCGTAATAATAAATCAGCGTTCCGAGTATAATCTATAGGATACATCAAATCACAAAGAAAAGGCTTGATAAGTTCCACTTAATAGAAAGTCATAAATAAATCTTCTGTACATTTTCTTCTTACTTTCGAAAGAGTTCGTTTCTTCGTCTCTCTCTCTATACCATTTTTGTTTAAAATGTAATTATAGAATATACATGTTCAATGAATATGAACTAGTGGTATATGAGTTCGAAGGTCTTTTATTCTATAGTCAATGTACACATTTTCCAAATGTTCTTTGACTTATTTTTTCTACATCAGTTATGAACAAGTATTCAAATAATATAAAAGAAGTGTGAAAGAGTATGAGAGAGAGAGAGAGGGAAAGAAAAAGACTTAAAAAAGAAAAGAGATGTGTAAAACGATTGTATATAAAATATAAGTGAAAGAAAGAAACCTTATAGCTGGTCTATATAATCTTGAGTAACTTAAAAAGTCCGCCTTCTTTTACTTTTTCTCATGGCATCAATCAACAGTAATACAAATTCATCAAGAAAACGCAATATATCTTTTAGTCATTTTCTTGCAACACAAAATTTATCAATATTTCGTAGTAAATCTCCGATAATTGATTGTTCAATTCAGATCTCTGACCCATCTGAATTTAATAAAACCCAGCTTAATAGCAAAATTGAACAACCATCAATACCAATATGTATAAATCGTACTTGGTTAAAAAATCGTTTACCACGACCACTTTCACTTGATCTTGATGTTGTAAACAATCATGAGTATCTTATCGAACAACAATCATCAAAAAAGCAAACTGGTATTAATATTTCCTTCTTTTTTTTATTAATCTATATCGTATAGAAATAATTAAATCAGATAAGATAGAAAGAATACTTATTATATCTAGTTGATAAATAATTAAATACGTTATTTCTCTAAGATTAGATTGATTATAGATTAATTTTATTATGTTATTTCATTGTATAATCATATACAAAATAAATCTTAAGTAATCAATAGTGTATCTGTTTTATTTCACTATTTTCTAATAGTATTGTCCAAAAAACTAGGACAATCTAGATGAGTTACAATTTCTTGACGAATGTAATAATCCAACCCTATATAAATAGAGTTGAACTTTCGTATTATGTTGTTCTATTGAACATCGTCTCTTTTTTTTTGTCGATAAGAATAATGCCTCGAAATTTTCTTACGAATAATTCATTGAAAGAAAAAAAACAAATATTTCCTCGGTGGAACATATCATCATCAACAAATAATATTAATAGCCGAACAAAATTTATCATGGGTCGACCTTTTACATCACCATCGTCATTTAATTTACGGAAAAAACAATTTACACATATTCATTACGGTATGTGTTAATGAGCAGAATTTTTCCTTCATTTCAATTCACTACCTATTAAAAAAAATAAACTTATCTCAAGGTAATCAATAGACATATCGAAACAAATTTGTCTCGTTTTTTTCTTCTTGTTGACACTATGTATGTTTAATTCAAAAAAAAAAAAGAAATTTTCTCGAAGGACAGTTTTTATTGAATAGGAACAAATATTATATGAGTTTTCTTTGTTAGGATATATGTACTTATATAGTAAATAGATGTCAATTATTTTTTTTCTCTAAGATTAATATATGATTTCTTGACATATCTATAAATGATTGATCCAGCTGTGTGTGAGTTGTTGTTATTTCATTTCTATTCAATCAATTCTCCCAAACGATATACGTGTGTCAATGATTACGTAAAAAAAATATCGACTGCAATCACTTTGATAACAACTTCATTATGTGATGACATTACATAGCTTCGTTTTACCGGTACGAACTACTACCATGAACATACTAGAATGAAGAAAAAAGAGAGAATGAGTGATGGTATTACTCTTCTTCCTTTTAGTAATGTATGTACATATATATTACTCTTCTTTTGCTGTTCTCTTTTTACCTTACTGGTCTTTCCTCTCATCTTCCACACCGATCGTGTTGAATACATTCTCTTTCTCTCTCTCTCTCTCTCTCTCTCGTTTTTTCTCTCGTACGTATATGCGTACAGATTTTTTACGATGACGTCCCTGTACATGCGCCATCACTCTCTTACTATTATTACTCTTCGTTTTCATCACGCGTTCGTCGAACGAAGAGAAGAATAAAGTGAAGATTGAGGATGATGATTGCGATTATCGTCTAGCCTCAAATAAAACCTACACCGCATATATATATATATTTATATATATATATATATTTAAATATACTTCATGTTAAAACAAAGATACGATGGACTCTAGATATAGTTTTTCGGCAACAATGCCGCAACATGAAAATCAAACATCACAAACTATGAAGAATAGCAGTGAAAGTAGTCTACAAAATAATGTAAATCCACCAACATCTACATCCACACGCTATTTTCATCGTGCTCCATTGATATTTCCTCAACATCATCAACAACGTCTTCGTACATCATCGCCAAGATTTTCTTCATCATATTTGGGCCCATTAAATCAACATCGATCACGTTTCCTATCAGCTTGGGATCTTACTCCTAGACCACACATACACAATTCATCACGGCAGCCTTCTGCGACTACTCCAACACCTACATCATTACCCGAGCAATTTGATGAAGATTCACTTTCTGTAAACAATAATTCATTAAACAATCCTATTGCAAATACTCCCACCCCTTCTACATCAATGTCAAATCCATATGAAGACGGTTCACAATCTTCAAGACAATCTATGCGTAGTCCAGGAAGCAACACTCTTTCGCCTACTCCATCATCTACTTTAATACCGAAACAAAATGATATGGGTTTACGCTCTCCAAAACTAAATATACAAAATTCATCCCGTAATACCATTGGAATTGCTTCAGCACCTAAATCAATAACGAAACAACATGATGAAAATTCACATATGCCAAAGTCACCGATTCCCAGATCAAGTATCCCCAAATCAACGCGTAATACTATTTCATCTAATTCAACATCTACACTTGTTCCAAAACAACATGATGAAAATTCGCGCTCTTCAAGAACAACTTTACATAATTCACCACGTCAGACTACTGCAACTACTCAAGCAGTTCCATCAGTGCCGCAACAATATGTTGAGGGTTCGTGTATCTTGAACAGTTGTGCCTTTCTCTAATTAGATATCTATCAAAATTGTGTAATACACTTCTGAATTCTTTCCTTAGTGCGCCAACATAACTTTATATATACATACACACACACATATATATATATGTATACATATGTAGTAGATTTTCTGTATTGATTATTTAGTAGAACAAACAATAGGATAAATATCAATATGTCTACCAGATAATCTTTAATCTTTTATTATAGAACAGAATTTTCCTATCAGATGTAATGAATAATTACCCATATGGAATTCTTAGGAGTAATTAAAATAATATTTCTGTTATTTTATTAATAGAATATTATATGTATATATATATATATATATATGAAGTAAATGTCAGTAGAAAAGAGAACAAAGAAAAAATCTACCATTCATCCTTGACGAACGTGACAAACAAAAAAATGATCATTCACATTCTGCTCTAAGAGATTTAAAACATCAACAGAAAAACTTTTTTTTTGTCAGCTTCTTTATTAATCAACAGACCATAATAAAGAGTGCGCTTGAAGCAGAATATATTTATGCCATAATGTGTCTCTCTTTTTTGCCTTTTTCTTATTCAAATAAGACCTTGTTCTTGAAAAGAACAAACAGAAAAAATTGCATCAACGCCAAACCAAAACACTTTTTTCTCTGATTGCTAACACATATCATCGTCAATCTTTAAGCGTCTTATATTTTTTTTCTATTGTGTTCAAGCGCAGGACAGCGACAATGTTGAATCAAATCTCAAGCCGCAAAACCATATACATATATATATTTATATTTATATATATATATATATATAAATATAAGTGTCTGATTGCTTTTTCTTTCTGTGTTTCGATGAAGAAGAGAACGAACGTACGTACGAATGAGTAGGCTGCTCATTGTTAAGAAGGACATTGAAGTACGTGTGTAGTGACACAGTCAACATGTATATGTATATAAAAATCTGTTTCAGTACAAATTTTGTTTGAACTTTTTCATTTTTTTTGTGTAGTAATCATTTAAAAGATAGTCTATAGTTGAATAAGAAGTTAGTTTTTTCAGGATCTTTTTTTTCTTTTCGAATGTATCGAAATAACAAATTGGTACTGAAAAGAAAGAAGAAAAAAGATAAAAAGAAGATTGCTTCGATTTCATTATTTCTTTTGCTCTTTTGAAAAGAAACAGATCTTATTTCAAACAGTAATGAAAACGGACACTATTCAATCTTGACCTCTTATTGACAATTCTTTTATACACAGCTGTTACTATCACAATTTCGTTACCTATCATAGAATGTTAAAAAGAATAAAGAACAAAATAGACATTATAATAGTATTGTGTTTTTTCTCTTTTTTACCTATGCTCAATAAAAGTAGACAATGAAACACTATTGGGATTAATAAATCATTAGACTAACAAAACAATAGTTATTGTTGATATTTACCGATTAGTTGAGTATGTTAACGAATGTAATTTATTATGCAGGTTTTTCTTCTTCTTTTCTTTTCTTTTATTTCTATGATAACGATAGAAATAGGTGTCAGCTGTTATTTTATCTTTTTTATTTATTTAGATCGAACACAACTTCAAACAATGCCAGCAAAAGATTTTGCTGATTTAGTTATGTTACCACGTGAATGGCGTCGTGGTGAAGTTTGTATTCCATGGGCTAGAAATCATGATTATTATAATATTTCATGGCTTGAAAATCTTTGGAAATATATTAATGAAAAACTTCCAAATGATTTAACAACACTTGAAAATACAAATATTCTTTATTTACAACCATTATCACGTTCATCAAGTGCATCATCCTCAAATAATACAATATCATTATATAAATTATCAAAAGATATTGGCCTTATACAATTACCCACCGTTCCAAGTAAAGATGATTTAGCTATACAAAAAGTTTTAGTAAAATTAAATTTTCATTGTATTGAACCATTTCCGGAGATTATACGACGACATAAATTAATTGATGAATATGTTCCACAATTATCATGTTTAGGTTTATTACAAATATTTAAATGTCGTTTAAGACATTTTACACAATTAAAAATTCAACATGAATTTAATACTTTATTAAATGAACATGATATGAAATTATTAAGACAATATTTATCTCGTATAATGACACAACAATTAGATGATTCAAATATTCAATGTATTAAACAATTACCTATATTTGATAATGCATATTTAGGTAATGAATCAAATCATTATCCTCAACAACAACAACAGCAACAACAACATTATAAATATATTAGTTTAAATAATATTTTATATATTTATGAATCCGGAATAAAATTACCGATTGATTTACAACCACCGAAACAATGTATACATGTAACTGATAGTGATTCAAGAATTTTACTAGATAAATTAGGTTATGTTATACATGATTTTACACATGTTGCAAGATATTTAATAACAACTATTGGACAACAACAACAATTAAATATTCAACAACCACAAACACCACCAACAATTAATCTAAAAAATGATCATCAAAAAATGTTGTATTTAGGTAAATTGAAAAAAATATTTTTTCGAAGAGAAATATATGTTGGTATGTGATTTTTATATCAAAATCTAACCATTAACACTCCTAATGGACTTTCGCCCAAAGATATTATATTTAAAAAAGTTACAAAAATAGAATTTGATGTAAAAACTAAACTTTTGTCTGAATTTTAATTTCCGGAATTAATATATTTATTATAAATCTTTTGTTTTAGGAAAATGGCTGTTAGTCAATTGCTCGAATTTAATTTTAACCGATGCTGTTTGTCAAGATACATTATCTACATGTCGTTTATTTCTTAATCGTAAAGGTGAAATATGTTCATGTCAACAAATGTTTGATCCATCATCATTTCATAATAATAATAAAGATAAATATTTAAGTTTATTTGAATTAAAATATTTACCATCACAAGATTTATGTTCAACAAATGAAACATTACCTTTATTAAAACATCTTAAATTACGACAATATTATGATATAAAATGTGATGAATTAATTGATATATGTGAAATAACAATGAAAGAATCATCATCATCAACAACTGGTAAACGTTCATTAATGTTCTTATTAGCTGAATTTATTATTGATATATTAAGTCAAAATGTTAAATTAATTGATGAATATTCTCAAACAAAACGAGTTACTCTTAAACAATATTTAAATAGTACATCATGGATGCCGGTTATGCTTGAAAGACCACATGGATATCCACTGACACTGACATGGCAAGGTAAATTAATCAAATTGCACTATACACCTTTATGTTCATTGAACTTTAATTACTCTATAAACTTGAATGATAAAGATATCAGTTGAGATATAATCAAAACTACTGTAAAAACCAATTAAACTAGAATAGATTTGATTTATATAGATCTCTATAGAAAATAATTTATCTTTTTCTTTTAGGATCTATTGATACTCGTCGTGCATTTGTAAATCCACGTGATCTATGTGATAAACTTCATGGAACACTTGTTGGTGGTATCGTTCTTGTTACATCTCTTGATCTTCCTGAAGCATTTTATGTTTCATCACGTCCATCAAATCGTTCCATATTTGATATGCGTGAAATCAAACTTGATATATTAATAAAACAATTAAAATGTATTGTTTTATGTTATCAAAAAAGTTCTTCACATGAACAAAAAAATGAAACATTTGATTATTTAAATTTATGTAAACGTCTCTATGAAACATTATCACATTTAACAAATACAAATGATATATTAAATGAAATGCGTAAATGTAGTTTAACTGAATGGATATGGAATAGTATAAATGGATTTTCTTCAATAAATCATATTTTTCTTATTGATAAAACACATCCATTAGCATCCTATGTACAAATTCTTCCATATGAATTATATAATTATCGAAAATTTTTTGAATCAATCGGTGTTAAAACTCAACCAGAAGCATCAAAAATCGAAGATTTAATACGTAATCAACAGCAACAACCCATTGATGAACATTTACTTAAATGGATTAAAGAAACATATACAACTGATCGTCGTTTATTACAATTAATAAATGATTATGAATTAAAATCTCTTTCCAAAGGAACGAATAATAATAATAATAATAATAAAACAAAAAATCTTAACGATGAACAAACACGTATTACATTTTCTAGTACACTTGATTTATCTGATGACAAGGTCTATCTTTATTTACCAGGTAAATTTTCAAGGACAACGAAAAAAAAATGAAATCAAAAGAAAAACATAACAAAGCTTTGTTTTTATTTTAGATATATTCAATAAACAAACAAACATTAAAGAAACAGTTGTACAAGCCCTAACAACTATATCGAAAGAAAAGAAAACTCAATTGTTAAATGAAGAAGATTATTTTATACGTAAAATGTCTGGAAGTGAATATTTAAAAAATCTGTATGATCATTATCGTGCATATAATGATTTACTTCTACCAAATTTAAATGTTTTACCTAAAAATGTTAAAGATACATTAGTTTTATTTGCATTAGATCATGCAGATAATATGATGTTAAATATTTTAAAACAACATTGTTGTATACCATGTACACCTAATGGAAGAACATTAAATAAACCATCGAAATTAATACATCCATATTGTCGTTTAGCATCACTTTATTCCGATATTGATTCATTATTTCCATATGGAGGACAAGATTCATATTTAAGAGAAGATAGATTAAATGTTTTGAAACTACTTGGTAAGATATATTTTCCTTAAATTCGTATGAAGAAGTTATTTAATCAACTAGCATTTTTATCATAATATTTTCTCATTTCTACATTTTTGTTTATAAAATTCCGATGATTGAATTTAAAAATAGAAAAATATTCATCTGAAACTAATTAAACTTAATTTGAAAAAATACGAATGATTTGCATATTTAACATTTATTAGCAAAGGAATTTAATGATGACAAGGAAAAGAATGTAGAAGACAAGATATATATATATATATATATAATATAACCAAAAAGAAAGTATTCGATACCACTCTGTATACAATGTTATATATAAGTAAATAGTGTTACATCATACATATGTATATCATGAGTTACGATTTATTTTTTTTCATATGGAGAAAATAATATTTCACACGTATATATATATTTATATTGAGAATAGAAATAATCAATTTTCGTAAACAAAACAAGTCAACTTTTATCTCAAGGCCACTATTCATTATACACACGAATAATTATTTCGATATATCTTGCAAAAATAATTTCTTTTTTTCTACCTTTTAAATAGGTATGAAATGTGATGACAACCTTGTAACATGGCCTGAATTAGTCGAACGATGTGAATCAATACAACGTATGCGTGATTATGATTTAGCTCATGAACGTTCATTAGCATTACTTCAAATTCTCAATGATATGTTAACAATGTCAAATTCAAATCCAACTCGAACATTTGATGAAAGTGATGATTCATCCGATCGTCGTTCTCGACAATCATCATCATCAAGTTCACGTGATAAATCTATTCATATGAATACATCAACTTCATCTTCATCAATATTAAATACACATGAAGCACTTCATGATAAAGAAGCTCGTACACGTGCATCATTACAACTTCGTGAATTAGCATTTATACCAATAAAACCTCGTCCACAAGAATTAAATGGAATAAATTTAATATGGATGGGTGATAAATATTCCAATCGTTTATTTAAACCAAAAGATGTTCTTTCACAACATTATGAACAATTAGTTTGTTCAACATGGCCAATAGCTGAACAATCAAAAATCAATCAAGAACAAATTATAATTACTAAACAAGTTGAACATTTTCTTGCATTAGATGATGCATTTAAAATTGAATATAAAGATATTCTTAAACAACTTGATGAAATCTCGAAATTATCCATTGTTAATAATTCCGGTACAATTACATATAATCATCAAGCAACATCAAAATATATTCTTGATATGAGTTATGCTATATATGATTATATTCAATCATTTTGTTTTCCACATTTACAAAAATCTTCGGAATATGAATATCGTTCATCATCAATGACAACAAATCAATTAGAACATTATAAAAATGAAATACGAGAATTTTTTAAACAACGTCGTTTAATTTATTTTACTGATCCATCATCAACCGATACATATTTATTTTTATCATTAGAACAATTATTATGGCAATCACCTAATCGTTCATCAACAAAAATATCTAATCATTTAAAACCCTATTATTATTCTATACCAATATCATTACAAAAAACTTATAAACATTTTTTTCTTGATCTATTACAAATTAAATGTCAATTGGAAGGTAAAGATCTTTTATATATCATTGAACAAATTAAAAAAAAATATGGTACGAAACCAATTGATAAAGATGATTTAAGTTTATTACAAAATATTTATACACTTTTAATTGAACAATATTCAAATGTTTTTCATACAAAAAATCAATTATATTTACCAAATGTTGATTGTGTTCTACAACCTGGTCCTGAGTTATATTTTTATCCATTTGAAAGGGAACAAATTTGTAAGTAAAAGACTGAATCATATTTTCTTTTTTATATATATTTCTTCTTTTCACATCCACCTCTCACAAATAAGGTAATTCATCCGTAACATTGTATATTCTTTCATCTTTTTTCGATATGATGCATAATCATTGACATGGTCAATTAAATATAAATGTAAATACATATACATACATATATTTCATGATGATCATCATCATCATCTTTGCGGTATGTTTTATGAGCTTTCGAATGAGTACACAATATATGCAAACATAGTCAGCAGTAGTTTGCATTATTATAACTATATAGCCTTGTCGTCATCATTATTGCTTACTTTCTTATTATATTTGAAAGCAAGAGTACATTTTCTCTTCTCTCGATTCTGTCCGTCATCTTATCGCGCGCGCGCGTCTGAGAAACTATTCGACACAATCGTTGACGATTGTTGTGGTTGTGGTCTAGCTAGAAATATTATCAAGAATAAGAAATATATAGTTGTTTTATATGTGGCACTGTTATTACGACTTCAATATCAAAGAATGTCATCGACACCACTAAAATGCAATGATCATACAATTTTCTTCAAATTTCCATCTACAATAAATTGTAAAGAATACAAAAAAAAAATATTTAAATCTTTTCTTTTTCTCTCTTCTCTTTTTTGTTGTCCTTCTTACCTTTTATTATGTTTATCTCTCTATCAAATTTCTCTCTTTTAGTTTTCTTTTTATCTTTTATTTTCATTTTACCTGTCTCATTTTTTTCTTTTTTTGGTTATATTTATTTTGTTTCGTAGTGTCAACTTCTTCTCCGTCTGCACAGAACGAACATTACGTGCATCCATCTGTTGATCGACGTGTTTGTCTCAAGGCCGGTGTTAAAGTACAAAAAAATCCTATTGTCTCTGCAACTGTATCATCATCATCAAGTCCTCCAACAAATCCAAATATGATAAATAATTCTTCAACAAATAATAATTCTTCACGTTTATTTCCAAAAATATTTGGTAATAAAAAATTAGAATCAATTCTTGCTCGTCTCGATGATCCACATATAAATCCACAATTAGTTGAAACAATGGATGAATCCAATCCAAATATCGTTTTAGAATTTTTACTTGAATCAAATAAACATACGCAAATAACAAATAATTTATCTGATGATGATATTACCATAATATTAAAATATTTTAATGATTTTTTAACAAGTGGTTTTCAAGGTAATTTTCAAAAAGTGCGTGAATTAAAAATTTTCAGACCACTTTGGGGTATTGCATCAAATGATGATAAACAACAACCGATTCAACAATGTTGTTCATTAGAAAATTTTTCACATGTTTATATATTAAATGAAGATTGGTCGAATTTAATTCGACGTTCATTTAAACGAAATTTTTTTACTGAACAATTTCATGAAAAAAAAACGGTTTTATTAATGCAAAAAAAAATTGAATCATTAAGTAAAATATTTACACATGTTAGATTTATTATCCCATCGGATATGGAAATATTTTTACAATTATGTTTACCACATTTTAGAAAATTAGATGCGAGATCACAAGCGAATCTAATTAAATATTTTACTGATGATATTGATGAAAAATTATTTCAACATGAAAAAGAACAATGTAGAAAACAATTACATGATCATTTAGAAATTTATACACAAATATCAAATGATCATTTACATAAAATACCAACACCCATATCACGTTCATCACGTGATCCACCGGAAATTTGTCCGATCTATGAATTATATGATCCTAATATTAAAAATATTCGTTCGATTTTAGGTGTTCATCATTTTCCTGATGAACATTTTCATACACCAACCATGTTAAAATTTCTTAAAGAATGTGGTCTTCGTTCTTATATACCGACAGATAAATGTAAACAAATTATGGAATCAATTCAACTTAATGTTAAACAAGAAGGTTGGACAAATGAACAACGTAAACGTTCAAAACATTTATATGAACATTTATTATCAAATTGGACACGCTATGATAATTCAATATTAGATTATAAATTTCTTGAACCCTATCAATTGCATTTAGAACGAAATGATTTATTACAATTACATGAACAATATACAAATTCATCAGATACAAATGTAACGGATCATTTTCGTTATACATGTATTAAATTAAGTGATGGAGAATTATTAAAAGATGTTGAATTATGTTGGACATCATCGTATTTATTACCGGAATTTGTTTGTCTCGAACAATATAATGATTTTACTGAACAAAAACAAGCCATTGAACAAAATGCATTAGAATTTTTTAAATTAAATAAAAAACCTTCGTATGCATTAGTACAAAAAAATCTCTCGAATTTAGCGAAAAAATTCTCATTAAAATATTATAAAATTAATAATAATCCTAAATCATCTCAAACAATTATACCACAACAAGGTACGGATGAAACATTAATATCGACATTGAAAATGATCTATCATTATTTTCAACATGAAATTAAACATGAACGTCGAGCTGAAATTTATAAAGAATTAGAAGATCGTGAATGTATTTATTCTCGTACACGTCGACAATTTTTACATGGAAAATATTTTTGTTTAAATTTACCTATCGCAGATGAAATTCCACCATTTCTATTTTCATTAGATCAAGATTTTTATGAATATAAAGAATTTTTTCTACATATCGGTGTACAACCTGAACCACATCCGATGTTATATGGAGATATATTACGGAAATTATCTAAAGTTTGTGATCAAGATTATTTAAATTCAAATGAATTATGTAAATCATTAAAAGCTATGGAATGTTTTTTTAAATATTTAGCTATTAATTCAACTATTAATTCACAAACAAAACTACCTGGTAAGAAAGAGAGAAAGATTCCTTTTTTTTCTTAAATATACACCAATATAAATATTGGATATTAAAAAGACTCTTTTGAATTATTCTTCATGAATGAACCCATGGAGTGAGAGAGAAGATATTATATACATTTCGAGTAGGCTGAAAAATAATTACTTAGAATTCATAGGTGTATACTTCATCATGATGTATTCTTTTTTACAATATAGTTGCATGTTAGAAATACTTGTTCCTATTTGATTAATGGAAAAGAATATGAAAAAAAAATGTTTAATTTAAAAGCACATATGATAATCTTGAAAATATCCAATTACATTATTTTTCTAGGTCTTTATCTTGTAACGAATGATTTTAAATTAGTCAAATCCAATGATATAGTCATCATGGATGATAAAACTAAACTTGATTATATAACAAAATTAGCACATGATAAATTTATGTTTAATCCTAATGAACGTGTTCTTAAACTTGATGCTAATCCAGCATCAGCAAGTACGAAACAAAATTCTTCTGTACTACATTTAAAAGATATAGTCGATAAAATATTCGTTAGTCAACGTCCTGTTTTATTTACACAAAAATATGAAGAATCATTTTCAATAACAATTCCGGAAGATGAAGAATCCCATCGTCAACGTTTTCTTTATAATCTTGAAAGAAAATATAATCAATTATTATCTTCACGTCATTTACATCGTTGTATGGCTCGTGTTATTGCAAATCATGTTGCAAGACAACAAAGTCCGAAAATAATCTCTATGGATGATGTAGAAAATTTAATTCGTCAACGTTTAACATTTGTTAAAGTAACATGTGTTGAATATCTTGAAACAAATTTA
The DNA here is from genome assembly GCA_905250115.1 of Adineta steineri. Lineage (NCBI taxonomy): Eukaryota > Metazoa > Rotifera > Eurotatoria > Adinetida > Adinetidae > Adineta > Adineta steineri. The sequence continues at coordinate 280,018 of CAJNOI010000027.1, read as the reverse complement.
GTTTATAAAAAAACTCAACAAAAAGTTGATCAATCAGTTGATGAAAAAGCTGTTTATTTAGTTGCTGAAGGAGAAGAAAATATTACATTATATATTAGTATGAAACATACGGAACAACCTTATTTTACATTATGTTTAGCACGTGCATTAAGTCCATGTTTAGGTTTATCAGAATTACAATTAGATAATTCTGTTATGGCGGCACTTCTAGCAACAACAATAGGACAAATGTCAAAATTTTTAAATTTAGTTAATGTTGCGACGGAAGAAAATATTTTATCTACACTTAAATTACAATATATTCCTTCGCCAGGTAATGTTTATGGTGATGATATTGAACAATTACAACAATTTAATGTTGAACAACATCAAATTTTACCAGGAGATTTATGTGTTTATCGTGATAATGATTTATATATTTATTGTGAAGTTGAAAAAATTATTAAAGAATATCCAAATCAAACAAATAATACTGAACAAGATCATTGGTCATGGTCAAAAAAGAATTCATCATCACTTATACCAACATATATATTTATATGTCGAGTTAATGATGCGAAAGAAACACAACGAATTGAAGCAGTCAATTTTTATGTATTAGAACATTGGTCAAGAATATTTGATGCTGTACATACAAAACCAGTTGATGAACGAGAATCATCGAGATCTTCAACAGCATCAAGTTCAACAACGAATACACAAGGTAAGAGATTTGAATAAAATCGAATGAATTTCATATGATATTGTGTTGTCTAATAGGAAAAAGTGGTAGCGGTGGTGGTGCTGGTGGTGAGAAAGATAAACACAATAATAATGAAAAATATTCTTCATCACGACGTTCAGAAAGATCAACAAATGATAATGCTGGTTTTAATAGTGATCCTGGTTTTTCAAATGGTTTTGATAATTCTAAAACTTATCGTCAAACATCAGCTGATAGTGATTCATCAAGTAATCTTACATCAGAATCTCAATCTGAATCTGAATCAGCACAAACTACTGAACAAGATGTTATTGATAAAACTGAATTAGAATTAACCAAAACAGAAATTTATAATGCTGTACGACAAGCATTTCAATTAACCGGACAAGAACGTAAGAAAACTGTTAAAAAATTATTATTAAAATGGCATCCCGATAAAAATCCCGGTCGTGAACGTTTCGCTGCTGAAGTATTTAAACATTTACGTAAACAAATTGATCATTTTGAAAATGATCCATTAACATCATTTTTTAATACATTCAATAATTTTCATCATTCACCATTTTCTGCTTCCGATCCGAAATTTAGTTGGAATAAACATTCAAGTTCAAGTACAAATAATAAAACAAATCAACAACAACAACATCAACATCCATCATCATCATCAACAACAACTGATGATCGTTTTGGTAGTTATGATAATTTAAATAAAGATGCAAATGATGAAACAAAACGTAGTTATCAAGATATACCAAATGGAAATAATAATACTAAAGATCATACAGATAATAATGATACTGATGCTAATTCAAAAAGTCGATATAGTCCACATCGTTCATCATCATTTCGTACAGCACGTGAAGAATGGCAATATCGTCGACAACATGGTTTTCCACGGCGCCATGGATTTTTTAGTACAGCTGAAGAAAATGCAACGAATAATGGTAATGGTACTAATTCTCAGACATCTGGAGGAAGTAAGTTTATCCTATATTTTCTCTTTTCTCTTTTTTTATTATTTTGTTTTCCAAATAATAGAAGAAAGTCCAAATGCACGTCGAAAACGTAATTATCAACAATCAGAAGCTGATCGATGGCTTAAACAAGCACAACATGATCTTGAAAGTGCATATAGTGATATGCATTCATCAACTGGTCAAGTTGCATATGATTGGGCTTGTTATAAATGTTATCGAGTATGAAATCCTTTTTATTTAATATAAAAATAAAATATTCGAAAAATGTTTTTTAGGCTGCAGAAAAAGCATTAAAAGCTTATCATTATTATAAAGATACAGGAAAAAATATGACTGCTGATATACCTGGATTATTAATTGGTGTTGATAATGATGTAAGAGAAATCGGTTATAAATTATATAAATGGATTGGAGATCCAAATCGAATGCAATATCCAAATGCAGCACGATTTGCAAAGATTCCAGCTGAAGTATTCACTGTTTGTAAGTTTTTTTTAATTCTTATATTTTCTTTCAAAATTCTAATATGTTATTGTAATAGCTCAAGCTGAACAAGCAATTGAATATACAAAAGAATTATTAAAGAAAATTGAAGATATTATGTATCCATGAAAAAAACAATCGATCAGTCTTCCTTCCTCATCTCTAGTCAAATGTTTTTTACTTTTCGATTTTCTTACAGTATGCGCTCGCATTCATATTGTTGTGACGTCTCTCTTTCTTTTCTAACATCAATCGGAGATGGTTAAATCATCTCTTCTCTTTTCTTTTTGTTATACATTATTTTTTGCTGTTGCTGTTTTACTTTTCGTTTAATTCAATTTTTTTTATACAGATTTTTAGGGTTTAGCAACATGTTTATTAACAAAATGAAATAAGAGATGAGAGGGGAGATTTATGTACAAAAAAAAA
>CAJNOI010000027.1:177102-269478 GCA_905250115.1 Adineta steineri | reverse complement strand
GCTTCTTATAAACGAGCTAAACATCCTGAAGAAAATCGAAAAATGAATGGTGTCAGTTCGATCTTAGTGTAATAATCTCGCGTTTAAACGACTATTTTCGGATGCTCCATTGCTGAAATAATCGGGCCATAAAATGACAGCATTGAATATGTGCGTCCACGATTATTTGATATCAGTTAGACATAATGTACCTACCAAAAGAAAAGGAAAGAGAAAAAGAAAAAAAGGAAAAGAAACAATGGGGAGCGCGAAAGGCTAAACGCATGACGACGAATAATTACAGAACGGAAAAAAAAATTTCTCACCTAGAGTGTTCATAGATTTTAGAAAAATTTTCTGTCTTAACTATCCAAAAACCAAAACCGAAATAGTTTTTGGTTTAGTTTTTAGAAGATGCTGTAGACTTGCCAACTAGTTTTCAAATCCAAAATGGCAAAATGGGAGAAAGGTAAATCGATCGCAAACGAGAGACAGCCATCTCGAAAATCTGAGAAAATTCAGCCATTTTCTCCAAAAGCATGAAGGGGTGCTCCTGTCCCTGCTCGCGCTGTCCCTAAAGAGAACCCAAATACATAAACGCTTTGCTTCGTATTGCATTAATAAAGTTAATCATATAGGTCTTAAGAGACAGAAAAGTAAATTGGGCGATGTGATTCATGGATGAGATCACATTCGCCTACCACATTCGCTTACGACATTTGCCTACCACTTTCGCCTACCACGTTCGTCCACTACATGACTCAATAACTCTCCCATCTTTTTGGAGCTCTATTTATATAGAATAAGATAGCCAATCAACTTCACGATAAAGTGTTTTTTTTTAAATTCTTTCTTGATTATAAATATATTATAATTTTCCAAATCGATGTTAAACGAAACTGATTTTTGAAATCACAATTTTTATTCCTAATATTTTGATGAATATTTAGAAGTCGCTTTTGGGTTCCGTGCATTGACGTATTTTTTTTATGTTGTAGGAAATCGAGAAAGAAAAAGGCGAAAAGAAAAGACAAACAGAAAAAATAATGAAAGAAAAAATATCGAACACGTCAATCATTAAATCATTCTTTATTTTTAATACAACATATGTATTATGGTAGAAAACATGTAAAATAATATCTTCTCGATCACTACCGTGTAATTAAACGCTTTAGAGTGTTACATAAACCAATAAACGCAAATTTAATCAAAAAAATCCTTTTACTCATTTCACGTTTGCTTGATAATAACGTCTTCGTGCATTCTTCGATGTATAAGGAATTAGAATCGTTTCTTCAATTGCATGTTGTTCTAATTTTTCACGAAACAACCAAAGCATTGATTTTTTCTTCTTTAGCTAGATGATTACGATCGATGATCATTTTATTAAACTCATGATTACTATTTGTATTAGTTTTAGTTGGGCATTCTTTAACTGTACACATCTAGTACTTTCTATTTTCAGTTGACTTATTTAGTTTAAAATTTGTTTATCTAATATAGACAGAGGTTTTCTTTTTCTCTACTGAATAAATGAAATAACTCAGAAGCTGTTTTGATTTTTATCTAATAAATATGAAATAGTTGAGATGGTGATAACGGATTTGCATTTGTATAAAATGTATTTATATCTATTCTAATTCTTTACTATTCATTATTACTTATCAATCAAAATAGATTAAATTTAATTTTGATTAGAGACATTACTTATTAAACAAATTCTATTTTCAGTATTTTCTTCATTAATATAATGTTTTCTGTTCGAGAATCGTATGGTTTTATCTTGTTGTTCTCCTTTTCCTCTCTTTAATCTCCATCAGTAACTATGACAGTATAAACTTAATATATAAAATATGATTTAAAATTAAATATAACACCGACATATGCTACCAAACCATACCGTATGAAAAATGTTTCAACAGTTCTTGTTAGCTTTGTAGAATAGTATGAATTCGATTATGACTTATTCTTTTAAAAGAAATTTCATTTATAATTTTAACAAGAATATTTTTATGTTTATAACAAAACGATTGATACCTTTGAGAATATGTAAAAGTTCTAAAAATTTCTTCACAACCTGTTACTTAATGAACATTATTTTCATTGTAGTTAGATCTATACGATGAAAGGACCATTCACTGAAATGAATTTCAAAAATCCATTCTTCGTAGTTCACCATAAAAATCAAAACCGATGAGGTCAAAGTTCACTATGAAATATAAATAAGTGAAGAAAAGTTTTATTAAAATTTAATATTATTGTTTAATTATAGGTGTATGTTGGTATCTGCATATATGGAAAGCGCACCATATCAATCTTAACATAAAATATATCTTCGAAAAAAATACTTCTTCTTTGAAACAAGTCATTACTACTAATTTTTTGTAGATTTTGTAAATAGTATGTGTATATTCGGCTCTTCTTCAGTCGATGATAATTAGATAAAATATGAATATATGTAGTCAATAAAATTACCATCTTTTAATTACATTAAACAATTAGTGATAATATTAGAGACTGAACTACAAATTGTTAATTTAAATAAGACGATATGTTAACTTATAGTTAGATAATTTGTATCTATGTGATTTATTATTTCATCTTTTATAATGACAAACGTATTCACGCTATTCAAGATGTAATTATATGAAAAGAATGTTGATGTAAAATAAATGCTATCAATAGTTATTAATTAAATTTATTTATTTATTTATTATTCGAAACCTTTTTACTTGAGTAACTGTGAGAAATAACTTTATAATAAAAAAGAATATAGTTAGGTATATTTCAATATGCAAAGAATGACGTGCAACAAAATAGATATTGAAGCGAATTTTTTTTGTTTTTATTTGAATAAAAATGACTTATATTTGAGCATCGATGTTTGAACAAATGATAGCCATCGAAAGACTTCGCAAGTTTTGTCAGATATTTCATCGCATGTATACTATGATAATTATCAAATGGATATTTAATATAGGTAAAACTGAAAATGAAACTTTTTCAGTAAGTATAATGATGTATAGTCATAAGTTTTTATGAAATTTAAAGCAGTTTTTTTATTAACTTGGTTCTTCCCTTTGACCATGTCGGTCCTAGAGGAACGATTGTTAGTACTTATTTGGTGTTCATTGATTATAAAAGAAGAGAAGAGAGAGAAAGAGAAAAGATAAAAAAACAACAGGACAGAAGCATAATGATAAAAAAGAACAAGAAAAAGAGTGATAACGTAATATCTATTGTACGAGTTAAAATATATACGAGGAGAGAGTGGAAAGAATGCATTTTATTTATTCATTTTTTATCTTGCTCTCTTTCTTCTCTTATGTCCTTCTATTTTTAATTCTTTTTGTTTTGTGTATATCTTTATTATTTTACATTCTCCTCTCTCTTTCTCTCTTGCTCGTCTTTTTTTGTCAGCGTGACCTACATGCGATATTGCAGTAGATTGTTGTCAGTTATGTTAGTAATATTCTGAATATTGAGCAAAATGCAGTAATTCTTTTTTGTTAATACATGCTATCGAGTCAGCTGTACTATGCGTCAGTATCTACATAAACGCTGTACCTAGTACATCGGTATGAGATTTGAATCTTCTTGATTTCCATATACAACCAATTCTTTTAACCTATTCATACATTTAAAATTCATTCTTAAGAATAAATTTAATTGCACAGTTCGAAAATATATCTTAGAAATAATTCAAAAATAAACTGAATGCAATGTGAATATGATCTGTTATATAAATTTGAGAAAAACAAGTTAACTACAATAAATTTAACTTGGCTTGAATTTAAGACAAGTTTTTGATCGATTATTTTTGGTATATGAATTATATAAAAAGCATTCGAAAAATTTTCTTTTAACTTTACATCGCATTCAATGCTAGAAGAGATTTCATATTATTTACTCTTAGATAAACAGCACATAGTGTTTCCTCTCTTACTATATGTATTATTGTTATTTCATTTTCTTTAGAGAAATAAAACTCTATTACATATATAAATTATATATTTTTGTCCGTTTATCTAAGTTAATAGAATAAGAAAATTATTACACTATATTATCGACTTCCAATAATATAGAAGATAAATATAAGCATTTTTGAGTGATTACAAAAGAAAAACAAGATTTTAACAAATCATTGCACATATTTATTTTATTATGAAAGTAAATGATCCTGCGCACTATTATTCTCTAACTGATTCAACTCTTATGCTGTTCTTATAGATCATTTATGTATGGAAACGAACTATATATTAAATAATTTAAACTGTTGTAATCATCCGCAGAACAAATATTCAAACTAATCGAACATCGATTCAATTGTTTCATATCGATATTGTAATTTGAATTGCAAATACTTTTTGAACAGAGTAAAGACTTGAAAAGATCATTATTAATTTAGATTGTTTATCACATTCTATCTTGATTTGTTCTTAGTATATATGAATTGTGTTTAATATTGCATGGTTTTATTATTTTGTATCTTTTAAAGAATAAAATATAAATAATTGTTTAAAACAGAACAAATTAACATAATCTATTTTCAATGATTTATACAATAACTGTTTACTTTACTGAATTGCCGAACAACTATTTTATGAAGAAGTGTATATACATGAATAGAATAACTCTAATCAATGTCTGATGTTCGATACCAATAGAATTGTAATTGATAAATATATTGATCTGATCTTCCAGTGACATACCATAATGTATATTCCTCATATTCTTCCTCAAACATTTCTCCTTCTTCACCAGCATATGATGGACTAGCATGTTCTTTTGTTGTGTAAAATTGAAGTCCTGTTATTATTGGCAATGTTAAGTTTGTACCGTTTGAAAAAGCAATGGTTTTATTCAAGTATTGTCCTTCAACTCGTTGTATTTTTTCATAATTTTCAAATTGAAAATCTTTTTTAAAAGATGAATTTTGCTTTCCATGCCTCTCTGATATGAACATATCTTGATTATCAGACGAAGATGGATAATAAAATTGATAGGATTCTAAGTCATCATCATTATCACGAGCAATTATTCCATTTAGATAATGTGAACTTGTAAAATGCGGATGTAATGAATCATCAAAATGAGTACCATGTGCACTACCAAATTCACGACCTTCAATAACTAATGAATTATCTAAAATAATTTAATAAGAATTTTAACTACTAAATCATTTTTCTTATCTTACATTTCTTTTTGTTTAGTAGTGTCAATTGATCGTTGACTTGTTGAAGTTGTTGATTTTTTTCTAATATAGTTTCATTTAATGATTGAATTGTTTTGTTATTTTTCTTTTGTTCTTCTAACATATAATCATATTTTATTTTTAAATCTGATTTATAAACATCAGTAATTTTAATAATCGAAATTAACATTAATATTCCAAATATAAGAATTGGTAAAATAATAATAATTAGGGATTGTTTATTTATTCGAAATGACTCATGAAAAGATGGTTGAATTTCTTTCGATTTTGAAGATAAAAGATTTTTATTTTCAATAGTGATTATTAATGGATTAATATTTGTATTATTACTATTGACAATGTTTTGATAATTACCATCATTATTTATCTGTTGTAAAACTATGTATATATAATAGAATGGAAATAAATCTCAAATGACTACTTAGAATTAGCTTACAAGTTTGTGAAACACTTTTATCTTCTTCTTGATCTTGAACTACTTGATCATGTAATGGTAGCATTTCTGCTGGTTGAGGTGATTGATCTGACAACCTTGATTGTTAACGTTGTTTGTATTCTATATTCAGATATTATCAGAATAATGTAAATTGTAAAAAATATTATTTATTAACGACGTAGTTTTTTTTTAATGATTTGTTACAAAACAGTAGCGTAACCTAGATAGGGCATGAGTAGTGGCTCAGCCTGCTCACCCATAATTGAGGTTGTGGGTCAGGGCTGCTGGGTTAAAATGGCGTGAGTAAAGTTAGCATCAAATTCGAGTATTTTTTGTTCGAACTCGCCTAAAAACTTGTACTGGCTCCATAAATGGTTGTGTTCTATTCAGATTTGAATTCTCTGTCGAATGGTACCAATTTTGGTAGAGGTCACCGTGCAAAAAACGGAGTTTTTTACCGATTTTTTGTAGATAATAATATATTTTTAGACACAGCACAAGGAATATAAAATTTTCATGTACAAAAAATCGGTGAGAAACTCCGTTTTTTGCACGGTGACCCCCACCAAGACTTACACCGTTCGATAGATAATTAAACCCTGCATCTAATACATTCATTTGTAGAGCCAGCACACGTTGTTTGGCGAATCCGGACAAAAAACACTCGAATATGGTGCTAACTTTATTTACGTTAAAGAATAAAGTTGAAAAAGAATCTTATCTTTATTTTTCTTTACAGTAAAGAATAAAGTGAAAAAAAACCTTTATCTTTATATTACTTTATAATGAATAATAAAGTAAAAAAAAATTTAATCGCTATTTTACTTCATAATAAAAAATAAAGTAAAGATAAAGTAACGCCCCTTTAATGAAATATCAAGAAGAAAAGAACGAATGAATAACAAACTACATGTAAAATCAAATTGATTGAAAATCTTGCAAACTATTATTTTGTCTATTGGTTTCTTCATATAGGTATCACTAGTATTCATTCAGAACACATAAATATAGAAAAGGCATTTATAAAATGTTTGTAGATAGCACACATATTAGGCGATTTGTAAAGTAGTATAAGAACTTTTGATTATTTATCATTAATATACAAAAATAGCAGACGTTTGCTAGATTTTGTATCAGTCATCATTATATGTATTAGCTAGAAATTTGTTTAACCTATACAATTAGATTTTAAGAATTTGTAAGCGTTTGATATCTTTATTATATATAACCATTGATGCGAAGGAAAAAATGTCTTTTTCATTCATTCTATCACGACTTTAATATTTACAAAATGTCATAAGAATGGGTTACACACGCTTTGAAAGAGAAGAAAAGCAGCTATCCTTTAGTATCTTTTGATAGAAAAAATGAAGATCGAGAAATATATTATATGAGAAATCATCTTTCAAACACATAATCATGTTTACAATTCTATACGAAATATTTTTTATTTCATTCAGTTCATTTTTCTATCAGTACAACAAAAAATATTATATATCGATTGAAAGAGTAGACATTATAATGAGAATGTTATGAATGGATATCAAGTCAACTCTGAAGAGTAGTATTTATTGATTCTTGTAATTATATGTATAATTTGTTATCTATCATCAGCTACAATATATCTATATATGCATTTTATTTTATTTTATAAATTAAGAATAAATTGAGTGTATTAAATCAAAAGAGAGTTTTGCAGAAACAAGAACTGTTAAAATAGTTGTTTTATTATTAATATCATCTTTTATTCATACGACAGAATGTCTTGATGGTGATGGGGTTTTCCATAAAACAACACTATCTCAAGCACAAAAAACAATTTTGATGATATTGATGAATGTGTTGTACACGTGTACTTCAATCATAATCATGATCAGCGTCAGAGCATTGACTATTTGAATTAATTGTTATTTTGTATTAAAATTTTCATTGAGTTTCTTATGCTAATTAATGTTTGGTTAGCAGACTTATGGATTGGTATTCAAAGATTCATAAACAGAATGCAAAAGGATGTGGGTGAAGTATGGATGAAATAGAATACCACACCCTGTTTTGAGTTAGTCAATTAATAAAAAATGCATCTTTGATATAAATATAAAATCAAGTGAATGAGTTAAAAAGAAATAATTCAAAAGACAAGATGTGTCATGTATTTTAGCTAGGGGGATATAATTGTTTATGTTTCAGTGACAAAGACAATATTTAAAGGATTTAGTTTAATGATAATACATCTGATATTATGAAAAATTTAAGTTATATAACCAATAATGACATGTATTTGGTTTTTAGAATGGATGCAGAAATAACTCCAACAATCATTATAGTGGACTCAATATATGAAAGAAAAAATTGCTCTCATGTTGATTTTTAATTGATAAATTTTTATTTAAAAACAAGATCAAAATATGAAGATTGTAAAAGTGAGAATGTTAGTAGAATAATTTTATTTAGGATTTATCATGGTCATAAAAGTAGCAATAGAGATTCAGAAAAATTAAAAAGAATGTTTGAAGATGTTAGTTTTCAACGTTAAATTAACACATTTGATTTGAAAAAGGTATATCACTTAAACCCTTATATGTAGCTGTGATATTCGATTTTGTAGAACCAGAACCTAAAAGAAAGATAAAATAAGAAAAAAACCGAATAAGTAGAGGTAATAATGAGTAAATTAAGTATTTTTGTCTCAAAACCTATTGTCATAATCGATAGAAAATGTCTTTTCGAACTGACAAATGATAGCCATCGAAAGACTTAGCAAGTTTTTTCAGATATTTCATCACATGTATACTATAATAATTATCAAATGGATATTTAATATAGGTAAAACTGAAAATGAAACTTTGTCGGTAACTATAATAATATATAGTCATAAGTTTTATAAAATTTAAAGCAATTTTTTTATTAACTTGGTTCTTCCCTTTGACCATGTTGGTTCCAGAGGAACGATTGTTAGTACTTATTTGGTGTTCATTGATTATAAAAGAAGGGAAGAGAGAGAGAGAAAAGATAAAAAAACAACAGGACAGAAGCATAATGATAAAAAAGAACAAGAAAAAGAGTGGTTATGTTATATCTATGGTACGAGTTAAAATATCCACAAGGAGAGAGTGGGAAGAATGCATTGTGTTTATGCATCTTTAATGCGATGCGAATAGCAGAAGCATTTATGTAGTTGTCGGCGAGTTTTCTTTTTAATGCGATGCGAATAGCAGAAGCATTTATGTAGTCCTGCGCGAGTTTTCTTGCTTTTTAATGCGATGCGAATAGCAGAAGCATTTATGTAGTCCTGCGCGAGTTTTCTTGCTTTTTTTCTTTCTTTCTCGACGTACGCATCAAAATGGTCATTTTGTGTCACCATTTTCTCAGCAATGGAACATCAGAAAATACTCGTTTAAACGCAAGAATAAAATATCGAGATCGAACTGATATCATTCGTTTTCCGATTTTCAACAAGACGTTTAGTTCGTCTACAGGAAGCGTCACAAAAACACGATTTTGACTTTTTCAAATTTCGAGATAATTAAAACGAAAAGTAAAAGTAAAAGTTAGGCGCCATTTTTCTTTAACCCTTTACGACCGAGGGACTTTTTTTTTATCACAGGGTGAAGCTGATGAGAAGAATAGAGGTTATGGACCCTCCGTATGCTCATACTACCGGTGAAAAAAATTAGTTTATTTTTCTTTAAGAGATACGCTATGTCCCTTGGAAGGGACATTCGGCCTTAACGGCATAAATTTATTAATTTTTTTAACCGAAACAGATTCTGTCTATATAAGTAATTCTATTTATTTTACTCTTATCATAATAGATTGTTCAACATACACATATTTTAATACTTTTTTTCTATATAACAAAGAAGAAAATACATTTTGTGCAAAGAAATATTCATCAGTTCAATATACAATATTTAACTATTTCTGAGCATGAAATTTTGTAGAACAGTCTCGACTTAAACTGAGACATAAATGAACCTTAGATTTTATACAGTAGGTGTGGGTAAGAATATGACTAGAGTGTGGTGCGGTGTGTACGTGGATGTCGGGTGTGGGTGTGGATGTCGGTGGTGATGCGGGTATGGGTGTCCCTTGTTGATCGAAAGAGAGCAGCCATACTCACAGCTACACTCTCACATACACCCACACCCACATATAACCACAAACGCCACACTCACACTCATCCACACCCTCTACATTGATACAGTATTTCATGCCGTTACAGCCGAATGTCCCTTCCAAGGGACATATCTTTTTGAGCACCATATCTCACCGACAAATCATGTTAAAATTTAAAGCCTGGTCTCATAAGATACTCGGTAACAGTACTGATCGATAAAACTGACAAACAGAAAGATGCGTATCGTATCCACCAATAGACTATATCTTCAAAAAAAATTGCTGACTGTAAAAAAATCTGAGTTTTAAAAATTTAACTATTTTTTTTAGATGTTAGTTTAAAAGGTTTGGTTTGCTAGCCAATAGACTATCAAACTACCTTAATCTGAAAAACCATCCGTTGTTGGAACTGAGTGCCGTTATATTTTTTTAAATTCCTTTTTGTAATGTCCTCTGGAAGGGACCGTCGGTCGTAAAGGGTTAACAACTGTTTTACAGCTGACAGTGCAGCTGACAATAGATAATGAATCATCTAGATAATATTGTGAAAATGTTAAAATCGTTATTTCGAAATTCTGCTATTCGCATCGCATTTCGTAGTCGAGTACAACTCGAATACCTTCTAGTTGTCAGCGTGACCTACATCCGATATTGTAGTAAATGATTGTCAGTTATGTTAGTAATATTCTGGATATTGGGCAAAATGCAATAATTCTTCTTTGTTGACACACGCTACCGAGTCAGCTGTACTATGGGTCAGTATCCACATAAACTCTTTACTTAGTAGATCGGTATGAGATTTGAATCTTTTTGATCTCCATATTCAGCGCATTCGTTTATATCCTTCTTGCCATGGAGCTCGATGACTATTTATACATATATGAAATTAGTCGTCTATTCAAGTTCTTTTTTTTAACCTATTCATACATTTAAAATTCATGCTTTAGAATAAATTAAATTGCACAGTTCGAAAATATATCCTAGAAATAATTCAAAAATAAACTGAATGCAATGTGAATATGATCTGTTATATAAATTTGAGAAAAACAAGTTGACTGGAATAAATTTAACTTGGCTTGAATTTAAGACAAGTTTTTGATCGATTATTTTTGGTATATGAATTATATAATAGGCATTCGAAAAATTTTCTATTAACTTTACAACGCATTCAATGATAGAAGAGATTTCATATCATTTACTCTTAGATAAACAACACATAGTGTTTCCTGTCTCACTGTAGGTATCACTGCTATTTCATTTTCTTTAGAGAAATAAAACTCTATTAAATATATATATAGTATATATTTTTGTCCATTTATCTAAATTAATAGAATAACAAAATTATTACATTATTTCATCGACTTCTAATAATATAGAAGATAAATATAAGCATTTTCGAATGATTACAAAAGAAAAACAAGATTTAAACAAATCATTGCACATCTTTATTTTATTACGAAAGTAAATAATCCTGCGCACTATTATTCTCTAACTAATTCACTTCTTATGCTGTTCTTATAGATAATTTATATATGAGAACGAACTATATATTAAATAATTTCAGTTGTTGTAATCATCCGCAGAACAAATATTCAAACTAATCGAACATCGATTCAATTGTTTCATGTCGATATTGGAATTTGAATTGCAAATACTTTTCAGCAGAGTAAAGACTTGAAGAGGTCATCATTAATTTAAAATTGTTTATTACATATTAATAATTTAAATATTGACTCTGTTGAAATTTAATTTCAAACATATTATAAGATAAAATCAATTCTATCTTGATCTGTTCTCAGTATAAATGAATTGTGTTTAATGTTGAATCATTTTATTATTTTGTATCTTTTAAAATATAAAATATAAATAATTGTATAAAACAGAACAAATTAAAATAATTTGCTATAAAATAATAGATCACATTAGCAAGATCATAACATCAGTTTATTAATCAGATCTTTATTCGCGAAGTTATTTGATCCTTGTAGAATATTTTTAGAGATGGATTTGTAGTTTTAAACTTAGAAATAATTGTTACCAATTCAGTATTACCAAAATGATTGTTTTGAATATATAAATAACGAAGTGTATTCATATAAAGAATACTCGATGGCATATTATTCAATTGATTTCCATCAAGATTGAGAAAATAAAGATTCTTGACATACCGAATTTGTGGTGTAATAGATTGAATATGGTTCTGACCAAAATAAAAATATTTTTTAGCATTTGTTACATGACCTAACGTTTGAATATTTCTAAGATTTTTTAATTTATTATTCGACATATATAAATCAGTTAGTTGAAATAAATTAACAGGAAGATTTTCAATTGAACAATTATTTGCTTCTATATATTTTACAGATTGATGGCCATTGAGTGATTGTATGGAATTAAGATTTGGATTATTACCTAATTCAATTTGTCGTAATAACTGATTATTAAGAATAGTTGTTGGTAATGATGTTAACATGTTATTTCTTAAAGACAAAAATTGTAATGATGAAAGATTACCAATAAATTCTGGAAGAATCTTCAGGCCAGTATTCGAAAATTTGATTGTTTGTAATTTTTCTAATTTACTTATTTCATATGGCAAATGAGTAATGATAGTATCATAAATACCTAGATCGATTAGCGTAGGTGCAAGGTATTGGATTTCTCCTGATATTGTATTATTTTCGTCTTGAAAACTTGATTTTCGCACATAAAGTTGTTTTAAATGTTTAAAACAAAAGCCAGAAGATGGAAAATAGATTTCATTAAAAATATTTAAAAAATAAATATTTTTATTGTCATCTAATAACCCATATGTTATTTCAGGACTTCGTATGATTGGGTTAAGTTCAACTTTAAATGGAAATGATTGTAGAATATCATCGCCAGTTTTAAATCCTGAACAATTAAATAGTAAATCTGACTGAAGAGTATCTTGCTTTCCTATAATATAAATAGAATTTGTATATATATATGATTAAGTAAAAAAAATTATGAATTACCTATTTGTTCTTGATATAAATTAACCGAAGCCGTTTCATAAAGAGATAACATACAAATATTCATTAACATTAGTGTTGAAAGAACCATTGTGTTAAAATTTGTCACCAATAAAGTACCCTGTTTTATCTACAAAAAGGCTCTGTTTATATATAATGAAATACTGATCAAATAGTTATTCATCGTGAATATTCTTTTGGTGGTTTTTTTTCACCGTTTGATTTCCTGCTTCGCATCGCATTTCGTAGTCGAGCGAAACTCGGATACCATCTATTTTGGTAAAGACCTCTGTAGTATATTCTTTAATTGTTTAGAACATCTTTTTATTGTTTATTAAGTGATATTACACCAATATAATCCTTCTTTCCTTCCTATCTACTTGTCAATATTACATATATATGCTCTGTCCGTTTTCCTTCGCTCTGTATGACAACGCACACATGTGTTTGCTTTAATGCACTTCGATAAAATCAGTTTTTTTTCGTATTTGGGATATGGTAGTATACAATATATTTATTATTTACAAAATGCATAATAATATTTCTTTCTACCTGCTTGATTTTCGACTCGAAATAATTAGAAGAGTTTTGGCAAAGTGCGGACTATTAATGAAAGACCGTTTACACAAGATTCTTCTACTCGTCTGACCGCTTAACATTTCTCTTTACTTATTCTACAAACATTGCAATCAAAACATCCTCTAAAAAAATACATCGTTTGCACATACCACAATATTCTACGTAATTCACGTTATATTTGTTCCGATTGCAATGTACTTCTATGTATTGTTGATTGCTTCAAGAACTACCATATCAAAATGAACTACTAATAATCTTTGACACAAAAATATAATTGTTTTGTAAAGAAATAAAGATTATATTTTAGTTTCTTATGAAAAATTCGAAATTTTGCGAAAAAAAAGTCGGGACTCAAAGGATTAATCAATTATATCTAATCATTTATCATAAATAATTCATTTAAAATATTTAAATTACTAAGCAATTTTTATTTACAAGTGTTTTTCCAGCTAATTGATCAAATACGACATTTCTTCAAGTTTCTCTTATATTAAATGCTTTTGTGACTAATAAATATCATAAAATATTATTTTCGCTCTGTTACACAAATGCATTTATTGATTAAAAAAGTATAAGACACAATATAAAGAATTTCATCATTTTCTACATAAATTGAAGAAATATATTTACTACTAGTAGGATGGTAATATCTTTAAAATAATAGGCCTTCATATCAATGAATAATCCATTTAAGCGTAACAGTATATCAATAAACAAAAAAATATAATATCTACTGTATAACGGGAACGAAAAAAAAATAGAAGGAAGTTGAAACGTAACATACAATATTAATGAAATTTCTTGAGGTAAGAGATTAAGAACAAAAACTAATTTAGTTGAAAAGAACAACGTGCTGTATAATAACTAAAATAAACGAGATTATTCTTTTATAATTACAATATATTCAAGACAGTATATGTCAAATCTATGACCTATACAATCACTACATATGTTTTATGTCATTTTCAACGAAAATATAAAATATGTTATATCTATCGATATGGAAAGGATTTATAATTTAATATGAACATATGTATGTATGCACGCATTGCACGTATGGAAACATATTAGTATTCAATGTTTTAACATACCCTGAATGTGTGTTTGTATAGAGTTCAAGGTACATATAATAAACTATATACATATGTGTTACTATGAAAACTATCTTGTATTATTGTGTTAAGTCAAAAAAAGAAATATAAATCAAAACTATTCTATTTTGAAGCTGTTTTATGATATAAAAAAATGTGATGATCAAGATACTATGGTATGCTGTAAAAAGACCGAAAGAAAAAATGTCGACGCCATGAACGTCGAAAAATAAATGTTGAAAAAAATATGTCGAAGTAAAACAGCATCGAAAGAATAAGATTTAAAACTTTTTGTTAGACAGGAAAGTTTTGAGGATGTGAGTGGCAGAAGAATACAAAACCATACCCATACCCTTGTTATCTCAGTTTCTCGTTGTTCTAGAGCATTTGCTTACACAATAATTTATTAGATCAAATGACTTACTAATCAGTGAAAGTTTAGTGAATAATATTAAGACGAGAAGATCAATAGTTTGATGATAACATTCAGAAATTTTCGACCAAAATGACTTCGATATTTATTTTTCGATATATTTTGCATCGACTTTTTTTCTTTCAGCGTTTTTACAGTCAATCGATAATATATATCGATCAGAATATTAATAGAATATTATTCCAGGTAATATTATGTATAAATAGAGAGCACTTGAGTTTCTTATAATACTTTCTTTACAATGTTCTTCAATTGAGGAATTCAAAAGCATATTCCATATATAAAAATTTCATCAAATTCTTCTATGCTTATAACTAAAATATGATGGATAACATCTGATGAATTTCATTATTGATTTTCAGTAAAAGATATTTGCTTAAAAATAAATAATACAATTGGTTTTATTTCATTTATAAATTTTCTCTTATTCAAAAACAAATTTTATTGAGCATATTCAACTATAAAGAATTGAAAATCGTTTGAACAACTTATGGAAGGTCTTATGGTACGTATTTACAATGTATCGTAAGATGAATCAGAGTATAGGTATTATTCATATGTTCGTTCTCTCTCTCCTTCGTGGGGTTTTTCAGCAATATATGAGATCCGTTTGGGTTATTCCATTCAGTCCTTTGCTAACATGTTATATAAGCAGCTACTGTTTCACATCTCAAATAAAATGTATTAGCTAGAAATTTATTTAACCTATATAATCATATTTTAAGAATTTGTAATCGTTTGATGTCTTTCTTATATATAACCATTGATACGAAGGAAAATATGTCTTTTTTATTCATTCTATCACGACTTTAATATTTACAAAAATGTCATAAGAATCGGTTACATACGCTTCGAAAGAGAAGAAAAACAACTATCCTTTAGTACCTTTTGATAGAAAAAAAAATGAAGATCAACAAATCTATTAATGAGAAATCATCTTTCAAACACATAATCATGTTTACAATTCAATACGAAATATTTTCTATTTCATTCAGTTCATTTTTCTATCAGTTCAAGAAAAAAAATTAAATATCGATTGAAAGAGTAAACATTACAATGAGAATGTTATCAATGGATATCAAGTCAACTCTAAAGAGTAGTATTTATTGATCGTTTTAATTATATGTTAAATCGGAAAAGAGTGTTGCATATGCAACAACTGTTGAAATAGCTGTTTTATTATTAATATTATCTTTCATTCATATTACAGTATGTCTTGATCTTGACGGAGTTTTACAATATAACAACACTATCCCAAGCACAAAAAACGATTTTAATGATATTGATGAAGGTGTTATATATGTGTACTTCAATCAGAATCATGATCAGCATCGAAGTATTGACTTTTTCAACTAATTGTTATTTTTATTGAACATTTAATTGAGTTTCTTATGCTACTGAATGTTTGGTTAGCAGGTTTATGGATTGATATTCAGAGATTCACAAGCAGAATGAAAAAGGATGTGGGTGAAGTGTGGATGAAATAGAATATCCGCACCCACACCTTCAAGAAATGTGTCTTTGGTATAAATATAAGATCAATTGAATGAGTTAAACAGAAATAATAGCAAAAATAAGATGTGTCATGTATTTTAGGTAGGGGAATATGATTGTTTATGTTCCAGTAATAAAGACAATAATTAATGGATTCAGTTTAATGATAGTACATTAAATATTATGCAAAAATTTCAGTTATATAACTATTAATGACATATATTTGCTTCTTAGAATAGAAGCAATGATAACCCTAACAATCATTATAGTGAAATCAAGATAAGACAGAAAAAGTTGCTCTCATATTGATTTTCAGTCGACAAATTTTATTAAAAAGCAAGATTAAAATATAAAAATTGTAAAAGTGAAAATAAATAAAAATTTATTGATTAAAAATTAACATGAGAGCAACATTTGTTGTCATATAATGATTTTATGTTGATTTTTAATCAATGAATTTTTATTTATTTTTATTCTAAATCAAGATTAAAATAGAAAGATTACAAAAGTGAAAATGTCGGTGCAATGATTGTATTATAGTTTTATCATACTCATAAAAATAGCACCAAAGATTTAACAAAATGAAACAGAATGTTTGAAGATGTTATTTTTTGAACGTTAAATTAACATATTTGATTCGAAAAAGGTATATCACTTATACGCTTATATGTGGTTGCATTTTTTTATTTTGCAGAAGTAGAACCTAAAAGAAAGGTAAAATAAGAAACAAAATGAATGAGTAGAGGTAATAGTGAGTAGACTAACTTTTTTTTCTCAAATCTACTGTAACAATACTGCATGATAAACTTTTTCAACAATCGATAAAAAATGTCTATTCTATTTAACAACTATTTTTATTATGTTAAGAAGTCTATCATATTAACATTAATGATCATTTCAGTGCTTTTAACTTATATTTAGACATTTATTTTAGTAATGATAAATAAAAAGATCCTGGTAAGTTATTCACTACCGAGCATACAAATCTCTCAAGTAACTAAATCTAATACTATGAATTAGAAAAACTGTTAATAAAACGTATACATCATTTTTTTCCTTTAATTAATAATATAGGAAGACCTGCTTCAAGATAAAGTAAAAAAGAAATCAACTCGCTTTTTATTTGGTTTAATTTAACTTTAC
Source organism: Adineta steineri (assembly GCA_905250115.1). Classification (NCBI taxonomy): domain Eukaryota; kingdom Metazoa; phylum Rotifera; class Eurotatoria; order Adinetida; family Adinetidae; genus Adineta; species Adineta steineri. The sequence goes on along the minus strand of CAJNOI010000027.1, from coordinate 251,996 downwards.
TCATATGATACAACACGTTAATATTTTCTCACATTTGTCGTCATTCGAGTATTATTAACAAAAAGATTTTTCTTTTTATTTACAATAATAAGATCTATTAAAGAATCGAAATATATAAACATTTTTGGATAAAACTAGATCCTCCTAGTTAATGTAGTTTAATATACTAAATTAAGAATTATATTGATTAACATCACATAGAAGATACTTATGATAAAACTTCGTAAAAAAATGTTGGTAGATAGAATAGAAAATTCAGTTTTTCATCGAAAGCAATTATGTACAGAAGTATTATTATGAATATCCATTCATTTCTTTCAAGTCACGTAAGTGTATAATTTCTCTTAATTATTATACAATATAATGTAAATGTATTCAGGGACAGAATTACAGGTTTTTCGGACCGAAATGAGTAATGCCACAAGCCCGTCACTCTTTTTTCATGAATAAAAATTGTCAAAAATAGAAAAAGCAGTCTGTCCTTCAAACGAATGAAGTGTATATTTTAATGTAAAGAGCAATACTCCGAAAATGAAATATTCGTGTTGTATGTTATTTTTCGGTGAAAGAAATGGAGAAAGAATAATGAACAAACAAAAACGAACTCAGAATAGAAGAAAAAGTAACTTAGAGATTGTACAGATTCGTAACAGAATAACTAAACTATTCAGAAATTGGAAGAAAGGAAGAAAGGAATCACAGCTTTTACATTGTAACTTGTAAAAATTCAGTGAAGTCTAAAAACTACTTACAGCCATAAATGACTCATAGCTGCTTATATGCCGCGTATAAAAAAATAATCATACATTCAGAGATTGGAAGAAACCGATAGAAAAAAAATCACATCTTTTATATTGTAACTTATAAGGAACTAGTGAAGTCTAAAAACTACATACAGCGATAAATAAATCATAGCTACTTCTATACCGTGTATAAAAAAAATAATCATACATTCAGAAGACCAATTTGATTGTTCAATCAATATGGCATACAGAGTACGGGTGTTACTTTATTTTTATTTCTTAATCTTTACTTTCAAAATAAAGAGAAAGTAAATCTTTATCTTTATTTTCAAAATAAAAATAAAATTACACCCCTAACACAGACATATATGTATATTATAAAGATGTCTGAATTGAGGAAATACATGGATTCAACAGCTGAATCTATTCTCAGAATACAACAATGATGCTTGTGTCTTCAGTGCAAAACACGAGAAGTATAAGTTTGTTGTATCTTGTAGTTAGATTTATTTAATTAATGTTAGTTTCAGTTTTAGTATCCAACGAGGAACACCCATGATCACTTATCATCATCATCAAAGTAATGAACAAATTGTGAGTATAAAATGTCCGTTCTATTGCATGTTAGCGAAAGATATTACGAGAAACTAGCAGATATTTTTATGTATACAGTAACTTATATGAACATATGTTCATTTGTCAATAATTAGGATAGATAGACAACGAGAACACATTATTTTCCCTCTTGATTGAGGTTTATGATGTTTTTCATCATACAGAAAGAATAAAGTTACTTTTAAAACTAGAGTTCTACGCTCTTTTAACCCTGCGTTTTTTACAAATGAATATTCTTTGAATAGTACTACGTAGCATTATAATTCTAATTCATTTTCTTTCGTTCGATTGTGTAAATAAAAAATGCAGTTCAAACAGCAGTGAGTAAACATGGAATTTTGTCCTTCAATTTTCTTACTGATTCAGGATTTTTGTGGCACGATAGTAGCGCGCCGACACTTACGCGCGCAAAAATTGTTTTTTTCGTTCTGTTCTCATCTGATTCCATTACTCATATATATTAACAGAAATAAAAATATTTTGTTAGTGAGATTGGTTTATTAAGAAAATACATAGAAGATTCTAATGAGAATCAAAAGATGATCTAATTTTAACATTAAATTTGCTTTTTGCATCAAAATGATATTAAAACTAGACAAAACATATCATATAAAAGTATAAAGACAAAGCATCTATATATGTGTGTATTATTTTAGTATTTTCGAAGACATAAATGTCTCTTATAAAACCAGTCAAAGGCAAAGACTAACGCACAGAATATAAAAAAATTGATCTTCGAATACGAAACATGGTGAAAGAATTTCATACTGTTTCTACAAACGACTATTTTAAAATAGCCAGAGCAGTGTTTAATTTTTGAATGATTACATTCTTTATTCTCAATCATTGATCACTTTGGGTATTTGTTTGTTTATTGTAAATAAATACTATTTATCTCTGTTAATAGTTTATATCGATATATTTTTTGAAATTGAGAAGTATTTTTTATCAGCAGCTAAGCATAAATTTGCGCTCGTTCATAATCCAAATCAAATTCAAGAAAAAAATAATTTGTCATCTTTTTCTCAATTCACGCACAAGTGTTTATACGCGCAAGACTCGTGCGCGTAAGTGTCGTGTGCGCAAATGTCTGCGGGTAAATGTCGGTCAATCCTGAATTTTGTGCGTAAAACAAATCTTACCAATCATTACGTTTCCATTGTGTGTAGTCAGTGGATTCGGATTCAGTAATGCCAATGATACTAAAGAAAAAGACAATTATCTATTTTATTATTTATGAATTTGTTTTAATTTTATGAAAATGACTGTGATTGAACTATAGTTTCCTCTGTAGTAATTACGAGATCATTATTTTTATGTATTTCCTCGTAAAGATTTATCATGTTACATTTTGTTCTTTTATTAGACCGAAATGTAGATTTCTAATCTTTCTTCTTTTCTTTCGTACTTTGTTTGATTTTCATCTTTTACTACAATAATAATACCGAGTGAAAAAATTGCTCTAACTTGATCAAAATGAAAACAGTGATTAAAGTCGTAATAGAATGAATGAAAAAGATCTTTTTCCTCCGTATAAATGGTTATATATAATAAAGACATCAAACGATTACAAACTCTTAAAATCTAATTAAATAGGTTGAATGAATTTTTAACTAATACATTTCATGATGATTGAAACAAAACCTTCTGAAACGTCTATCATTTCTGTATATTAATGATAAATAATTGAAAGTTCTTATAGTACTTTACAAATTACCTAATATTTGTGCTATCCACAAAGATTTTATAAATGTCTTTTTTATATTTATGTGTTCTGACTAGATACTAGCAATACACGTATAAAGAAATCAGCTAACAATATAATAGTTTGGAAGATTTTTAATCAGTTTGATTTTACATATAGTTTATTATTCATTTGTTCTTTTCTGCTTGATATCTTGCTAAAAATAAACACCCATGTAAAATTTATCTTTTTTTGAAAAAATTACGAAAAAGTCAAGTTTCAATAGGTAATTCGGACAACTTTTTTCTAAATATGATTTTATTCGTCATGCACATGATAATACAATACTTTTCTGATTTAGAATATTGTAACTAACTATACAACTTTTTTTTAACGATATATTGGTGAAATGCGGGGAGGGAAGCGATTTAAAATCAGTTAATTTTGTTTTTTCGGTGATTTACATTAGTTTCTTGTTCTTTGATTCAGACATACACCAAAATTCTATATCAGAATCATTGTCGTAGATATTTATGAGTTTATTGCATAAATATTATCATGATTTTGTATTATTCCTTGTTGTAACTTTCATCATAAAATACCTTTTAAATGTAGTAAATATATTTCGGGAGATAGTAAGACTGAAAAACGTGTTTTTTCGAAACTCAAGATTTTCTGTATTTCTACAAAGTCAAAATTGGTACACATTTTGTATTTAACTATTATTTTCATATCGCTGCATCATATTTCTCTTCTAAGGATACATGTTTAGAGCGTGTTTATTAAATATCAAAACTTGAGATATTTTTAAATTTTAATATTGAAAAATAAAACAATTTATTAACGCATTTTGTTATCGCATGATATATCTCTTGCCATAAAGAATGCTGATTTTCTTTCGTTTCCTCACGTACTACTGATATCGTCAAGTATTTAAGGAGTGAATATAAGAATGATTCTTGTTTTTTGAGAAGAGGGATAAAGAACCAAAAGGAGCGATAACGCATTTATTCATTAAATTATAAATGTATTCTTTTTAGATCATGAACAGCTCATAACGACGCAATACTTTTACAAATTAATGGAAGTTACAATACGGCCTGGTCAACGATAAAAAGTAGGTGTACTTTAAACATCAAAAATATTCAGAAGGTCATATAAAAGTTTATGTAAATTTAAAGATTTGGCGAAAAACAAGGTGTTATATTTTCAACCTTTGAAAGGCATCAAGCTTATGTATTTTAATGAAGTTTCATGTATTTCATCTTGTTAAAATAACTTTAATGTGAAATAACTCCTACAATTTCATTAAAATACATATATGATGTTTGCTCGCTTGTAAAGCTCAAAATAATAATATTTTTTTATTACATCTTTAAGTTACATAAATTTTTACATGAAAGAGTCTGCAGTATCCTTTACTATCCGTAAACAACTAGAAACATATCTTGTAACATATACTTTTTTTTTATTTCAAGAGTGATAATATTGACAGAGTAAAACAAAAAATTAACATACTAATTACAGTAGAAATAAATCAGATGGTCTGTTGACAATTTATAAAGCCCTATTCAAAGTTTTGTCTCATGTATACATCATAGATAAATAACGCTTTTAAGTATTAGAGATAACGGAGCTCTGTAGAGTTTAAAGATTTTCTGGATTTACGAGAATAATTAGAAATGCAAAAATCAAAGTCGAATTTAATATTTAGCTCTTTATTGTCGAATGGATACAGATATGAGAATTATATTCATCTTTTACATCCACAAATTTCAACTTCGAACTTATCTAAGCATCAAATTTGAGTCATAAAAATATAGGAAAGAAAAGATTATAATGAAAAAGAGAGAAAAATCCCAAACTGATAGTATCGAATTCTATTAGTAACTTAATAGAATAAGGGCAAACGATAATATAAATCAAAAAATCAAAATCGTGTTCGTACGTTTTCTTCCTTACGCGTTTTCTTCTTGATATCTTCAGGATGGAAGATCGTAAGAGAGTCCTTACAAAAAACTATTATGCAGAATATACGGTAACTTTAAATTACTTTATAGTTCAAAATCGTTATAGCCTAAATTTTTAATCGTTAGTTATGAGTGTAATAAGAAGAGATGACAAAAATCGGTAGATGGCACTATAATGATGCATATAGAGCAACTTTTCAAAACTAATCACTTTTATAATTAAGTCATTGTCGACAGCTAAAGTATATAATTAAAATCTTGTAAACATCAAATCGTAAATTTTCTTTAAAAGTTCAGTTTCACATATCTGACTATTCTATTCTAAATGATATAACCGTTGAATTTTTATTCATCTGTTTTGCAAAAAATCCCTTTATGTACATCCATATTATAACATTTATCTTTTTTGTATTTTGATTGTTTTTTTCTGATTATTGGATGAAAAAAAAGTAAAAATTCTCCGTAGCCTATTTTATACGTATTGTTTTGTAGTAAGCAACTAATAGAATTTTGTTAGTCATATTAATAATGATACATATAATATTAATATGTGTTTACGCAATCTATATAAACAGTTTTTAATAAGCTTCTGTTACTAGTTACTTGACTAGATCATAGTGAAGATATTCCAATTTTCTACTGTATTATTATTTCTGTTCTATTCTATTCTATCAAATAATCCATAAAACACGAAAACTTTTGTGAGCAGAATACACAAAGTAACATCTGTATCAAAAAAACATGTTGAAAAATTATTTTGTTATAATATCTTGATGTATTTTGAAAGTTAAATTAGCTTTTCTATATTCAATGTGCATCTAAAATATAATAGTGAAGCTTTTGAGGAGTGTTTTGGTATTTCCCGTTAACTTCTGAACGAATATTGTGATACTCAAATGACAGCGATGACTAATATATATGAACGCTATCTGGATATTTTTATCTGCTTAGAATATTATATTTCGTTTTTACTAAATATTCTCTATGATACATTCTATATTTTTTTATTGGATTTTGTTTATTTGTTATAGAATGTTGTTCTATCTTCTACAAACTTATTTATAACATGGCAATGCAATGTAAAAATCTGGATAAGCATTTTAAAAAGCTTACTCAAATGCTTTAACATGAATTAATGCTCAAGTATTTTATCTCAAATTATATTCAAATATAATGATCAACGAAGTTTCTCAAGATTAAATGAATAAATAGCTGGTCATAAAAACATTATCTGAATGGTAAGCTGTTCAAAATCAGATAAATAACTCGCGTTAGATACGTTTATCATGTATTGAAATCTTATTACTTTTTAAACCTGTCTATTGTACTATATATAACACATGTTTCTTAACAGAATGTTATAAGAAGTCAATGTTTTTCTATATCTTTCTATACAAAAAATTAAAGCATACCGTTTAATATATTTCTAACTGACTTCTAATAGAATTATGGTTATTTAATAAAAGTGTTAAGTTATTTTTCAGTCAAATGTACTACTAAAATACTACAAAGTGAATTTTGTACATGTTACTCTAATAATCATATTGTTTTCTTATTTAGATATTGTTGAATAATGTGTATTACTGGACAAAAACCAGTTTTAATTCTTTGTTGGTTATCATTTATCTATGAAAATAAAAGCGATATGATTACGAGGACTTCGCAAATTAATCTTATATTATTATGTGCCATTAATAAATTAAAAATCATCTTACTAATTGAATCGTCTGTATACACCAGTTCAGCGATACCATCACCTTGTCCATCTATTGCTCCTTCAACAATTTGACCGTCAGTTGTTTGTGTGTTTTCACATATCAGTTCCCCAATATCATCACCACGTTCATCTGTCGCTTGTACACCAATATCATCATTACGTTCATCCGTCGCTTCTACACCAATATCATCACCAGTTGCATGTGCGTGAGTTGAAGACATATTTTAGAAGAATGTTAAGTTGTTGTTGTAATCTGCAAAAGATTCAGTGGAAGAATAATGTAAATTCAAATTTCTATATAATTTTTCTCTCGGAAGATTTGTAAAAATACAGAAATAGTAAATAGTTTTTGTATAAAAAATAGAAAGAACCTATTTTGTCAGCTTGTTTTGGTGTTTCATTCTCATTTTAAATTGTGGAAGACCAAATGCAAGTTTCTCGTCCTGATTTGGTATTGAAGTCTGCTAATTTCAGTCGAATGAATGGGACCTGATGCAAAGCTAATAGCATGTTTGGAATCAGCATTAAGAACTGAGTCGACTGATAGTTGTTAGAAGTTGTTTTGTCAATATTTTTCTTCTCAAAAACTCATGTCCGCCGTACCTCAGCAATTTAATCAAAAAACTGATTTCATCAAAACATGGTTATTGTTGTTTAATTATATGCAGGCTTATATTATACTAATAGATTATTTGCTCCGAACGTATTTTCTGTTGATCTAATGATATTCTCATGAAATTAATTGTTTGACTAAATTGCTGAGGTAGAATGGACATAGATTTTATGAGGAAAAAAAGTTAACAAAACGACGTTTAACAGATATAAGTTGACTCATTTTGTATTATCGAGAAAAGAAATATCATTATTTACTTCATGAAAATATAATTTTAACCAATCAACTTCATTATATGGTTGATTTTTTTCAAAACAATTTTTCTATTGGTTGTTAATATATTATCATCTTTAAAATTATTGATCGACCAAAATTCATTTGTCAAATCACAATTTTAGTCCTAATATTTCGATAAATATTAAGAGGTCGCTGATAGGTATCGTATACCGATATTTTTTTTCGTTAACTACGTCGGTTTTTTCTTCTTTACCATAACATTTTGTATTCGTCAGCTATGTAGTTTTAACTTGTTGTTGTTCTCTAATCTCTCTTTAATCTCTGTCTGTAATTACGACAATATAAATTTAATATATAAAACATGATTTAAAAGTATACATAACACTAATATATTTTTCAGCAGAGCTTTTATACTATGAAAAAAGTTTCAATAGTTCTTTTGAGCTTTATAGAATAGTATCAATTCGAATATGACTTACTATTTAGAAAAACTTGATTTATAGTTTTAATAACAATGTTTTTATGTTTATAACAAAACGATTCATACCTTTGATGATATGTAAAAGTTTTAAACATGTTTTCACAATCAATTAGTTAATGAGCATTGTTTTGATTTTATTTAGATTTGTACAATGAAAAAAACATGCACCGAAATGAATTTCAAAAATCCGTTTTTCGTAGTTCATCATAAAAATCAAAACCGATGAGGTCAAAGTTCACTATGAAGCATAAATAAGTAAAGAAAACTTTTATTAAGATTTAATATTATTGTTGAATTATAGGCTTATGTTGTTATTAGTATATATGGAAAGCACAACACATCAACCTTAACATAAAACAAATCTTTGGAAAAAATTCTTTTTCTTTGAATTAAAATCATTACTACTATTTTTCAATCGATAAAAATTAGCTAAAGTATTAATATATATAGTCAATAAAATGACTATCTTTTGATTGAATTAAACAATTTATTGATAATATTGGAGAGTGAACTACAAATTGTTAATTTAAATAAGAAGATATGTTAACTTATAATTACATAATTTTTATTTATATGATTTATTATTTCACCTTTTATAATGACGAAGATATTCACGCTATCCAAGATGTAATTACATGAAAAGAATGTTGATGTAAAATGAATTCTATCGACTGTTATTGATTAAATATATTTATTTATTATTTGAAACCTTTTTACTTTAATAACTGTGCGAAATACCTTTATAATAAAAATGGACAAGAATGAAACAGAATTCTAGGAATTCAGCAAAATATTTAACATCTTTTACAGTAGTGGTAATTATAAAATCTAATAAATAATTATTTGACAAACAATCTAAAGCATAATTAGGTTTATTTCAATATACAAAGAATTGCCTGCAACAATATAGGTGTTCAGACGATTTTTTTTGTTTTAGTTTGAATAAAATTACTTGTAGTTGAGCATCAATGTTTTGAACAAAAGATAGCCATTGAAAGACTTAGCAAGTCATTTCAGATATTTTACGTAGGCAAAACTGAAAATGGAACTGCTTCAGTAAGTATAATGATGTATTGTCATAAAATTTTATAACATTTAAAATGATTGGTACATTTATTCTCTAAATACAATGATTATTAATATCAGTTAGTTTTTAAAGGAGTTTTTTTATTTTTGCACTTATTAAAGATTCTATTTTCATTATTCTTCAACAGATGTTGAAATTAATTCAATACAAGATAGTAATGTATTTATTATTTTATTCTAGTGAAAAGATTCACGTAACTAACTACAGAATATTATCATATATCGATAGAAGTAAAACCAGCAATTATAGATGAAAAGTCTTTTTATTGTACACATATTTATGTTAATAGCAACGTTATGAAAATATAAGTTTTCATCAAGAGGAAAAACGCGAATGCTGTGATTTCTGATGCACTCTAGAATGGATATTTTGATTTGTATTAAAACTCATTAGCATTTATGACAATTGCAAAAAATCTACTATATTTCATTGAAAAAGAATCGATTGCATTGTAATCTACAGAAAACTACTGTGTTTTCAAATCATAGTAGACAATACGAATTCTATTTATATAAAATCTGTTTTAGGATTACAGGTCAACCATCGAAAGTGCATAGTTTGCTTATAGAATTAATTTGATCAACCGATGAAATTGAGTGAACATAAAAGCTAATATGTATCTTTCTATAGATCACTTCGATAGAAAACTTGCTACCTTTTGATATTTTGAATTATCCTTACGACTTTAAGCATATGTAACATATGGTTATACGTGACAAGAGAAGAAATACGTTGTTTTCTATTATAGAATGATAAAATATATCGATCTTTTTTGAAAAGAAATCTTTGCTGTTAGTTAATAAAAAAATTTCTCCTCTTGCAAATAATATATGATTTTTATATGAAACCATGGTACACATCTGTAATATACAGGTAATTGACAACTATTTAATAAGAGTACTTCTTTTTCATTATTATTTCATTTTACTCACGAATTTTTGCGAGATAATAAGTCACATAAACTATTCGAGATAGGAGAAAATCTTCTGTCAATATATAGTAAAGCTGTCTTTTCTAAACGTATCTATCAAAGATTTATGTAAGAGATATAGGAATTCATATTTTTACTACTTTTTCAAGGTAAAGTTAAAGTAAAAGCGATACTCTTAAGACTTCCTTCGTCGTCAACATATATTAAAGAACAAATGTAGTATAGTTTTTATATGTATTTATAATTTTAACAACTATTTTTTTTCAAAAATGTTGATCATTAGTATAATTATATTATAATATGACTTTTCAGTATTATTCACGTAAAACATTATTATGGATTATTTTATGTCTCATTCTTTTATTATCTGCCTATGTTTTTAAAAATGCCAACATCATTCATACTCCAGATCTTAATTTTCCTGTATCATCTATTTCTAATTTACCATTAAATAGTACACCAAGCGAAGCATTTGTTACATTTTGTAATAATAATCCAAAATATCTCGCACTTCTAACGAATGTATTTGATTCTATTCATTATTTTTCAACACGTCCTATTATAGTCTATGGAATTGATACTGATCTCAATATAGACATCAAAAAATATCCACGTGTAATTCAACGACGTTTAAGTCAAAAAGATTGTGGTAATTCAATTTATTTTTGTAAATTTTATGTTATCGTACATAGCCAAGTCGATTATGGAATTTATCTAGAAGCTGATACATTAGTAAATTGGAATGTTGATACTCTTTTTGATCTTCTTCATCGATGGCCATATCCATTACCACTTGCGCCTCGTCATCCAGATGATCCTACTAATTATCGAAGCTTTTTAAAAAAATTTAAACTTGACTTTCAAAATCGTACAACACCATATGTACATGCTCATGTATTATGGAATTATCGAGCATATCCATTTCTTCAGCAAGCTCATAATCTTATGCGTCAAAATAATTTTCTGGGTGCTAATTTTGATGAAACAGGTTTAAATATTCTATTATGGCAAGCCCGAGCAAACCATACATTATGTAAAATGGATCCATATTATAGTTATCTACCAGCTTATGAATCGAATCAAATGATATGTCATAAATATTGTCATACAGCATTTGTTTTTGTTCACGGTTCGAAAAAAGTACATGAAATGCGTAACTTAGTTGAACGATTAAAACAACATGCTGGAGCACCATTTATTCAAACTCTACGTCATGGATTTCATTATTTAAATGAAACAGAATATACATGTTGTTATCCAGATAGTCAACAATCATCGATTCATCCACTTCTATGTGAACATCGAGTTTAATATTACAATTTGATCATTTTTTTTGTTTGTTTTGCTTCTTAATATTACACATCAGAAGTTGTGTATCTCATTATATATACAAAGTTGAATAAAAAATGTTATATGATATTTTGAGACATTTCATTAAGATTATAATATGAAAAACAATGTGACAAATATTATTGTAACCAATAGTAAACTTAGTTTAGTCATGATATAACATAATAACAATAACAATAAAGATTTATTTCATTTTTCTATACAATACAATAAATACCACTGTTTAATGACATTCAAAATTCATCGAAACAGATCGATGCATGCTCTATTGTAAGATTTTAGTATGCAAGAGAGGACAGCAGTAATGAACCAGATTTATGACATATTGATATTCAAGTGTACAACAATTTTATCTTGAATTACAAAAGATTGTTTAAATAATATTACTGGTAAAGGTAAAATTGTTTTTTTTTTCTTTTCTTTCGATTGTATCGATTAAAATAATTTATTATGTACGTACATTGCAATTATATTGAAAAAGTAAAACTACCTTTAATCGATATGTATATTCTAAGATATTTGGATAATTTATTATTATTTTTTTCTGATTTAAAGCAAATATAAAAGACAGTTATTAAAGGAAAAAGAAAAATGTTTGTTGATTGAGAAAATTTTCTTCGTTTTTCTTCCTCTTCTCTTTTTTTTTTGACTTGCCATCATAAGCGTTCAGGCAATCTAGAGTCGCAAAAAATATGGGAGAGAAAAGAGAAGTAATAGCAACTGGTCCGTCTGTCGACGATGATGATGATGATGGAAAGTTAATCTGACTGTAAAAAAAAACTATGAAGGAAAAAAAGAAAAAAAAAAAGAAGAACGAAATAGCACAAAAAAATGATGTTGGGTAAAAGAAGAAGACTCATCTATTCTCGCCTCGTTGCACGCATGTGTTTTTCTTTACCATGTATGTATGTGACGAGAGTCTTGTCTTTTGTTTAGTATCGATGAAGAATGAAACGACGTGAGTAAAGCAAGCAGGAACAACTCATTTTAATAATGATTTAATGTTTTATCTGAACAAAAGAAAGCATGATTAGTGGGGGTGAATTTATATATATTTGTTTCTATCGTTTCCGATATTTTTATTTATCATTATTAGTACATGATATATTAATTAATTATCCTATGAAATATATTTAGTCTAGAATTGATTGATAATGTACACGATATAAATTCTCTAAGTAACAAATGGATTTTTTTAATAGTTCTTTTCCTCGTCATATGAAAACAGAAATTAAACGTATATATCGGCTCATTTCCCTTGTGTTTACTTGCACTAAAAGGTTGTCTTTCGCAATCGGATGTATGTCCTAGATTAGACTCGTGCACAAACATGCAGAAATTTATATTGAATGAAAGAAAAAAAAAGAGTATATATATATATGTGTGCCTTTACATCATATGTTGAAGCATTTGAACCGACATTACTCATTGTCAGTATCGTTTTTTTTCTTCTTCTTCTTCTCATTCCTTTTTTTTTCTCTTTCATCAAATGTTCATTGTATAGCCACAAGTATATGTTTCGATTTCTTCATATTAACAATTGAGTATTTGTTGTAGATGTTGACCCGAGCTCGATCGTTATTTTCACGTGTATTTTCACTGGATGCTTCATCATCTCAAACTCGTCGTGACGATGTTTTTGATGATATCGATGATGATACAAGTGATGATAATGATATAGATAATATTGTTGCTGATGATGATGATATTGACAATTCAACAAATGATATTGACAATGATGATGATGGTTCGAGTAATACTGATGATGATGAAGATGATGATGAATGGTCAAATGAATCACCAAAGACATCAACAAAAAGTGCTAAAACTAAAGGAAAATATGAAAAACAAATCAATGAATGTCCAACAAATTCAATATCAAATGATAAATCAAAATCAAATTCAAATTATGTTCGTTCACATGAAAAATCAAAGCAAAATCGTCTAATAAGTGCTATGCAAATAGCAGTATCACGTTGTAATGTTGAATCAATGAAACGTTTATTAAATAATTTTGAAATTGACATTAATCATCGTGATCAATATGGTATGAGTTATTTAGAACATGCTATACTAGTGGGTAGTTTTGATATGGTGGATTTACTTGTCAGATATGGTTGTGATTTATATCAAGGTTAGAAATTACAAGGAAATTATAGTTTTAATATTACTTTTTTTTCTCTTTAGGTGATTCCAGTGGTCATTCGTATTTATATGTTGCAATTGAAACAACAACAAATAAATCTTTACCAATTATTCGTCTTTTACTTGAATCGAATTGTTCATGTTTACGTCTTATGGATATTGTTTCTTTAACATCACCACAACAAATTATCTATATAAATTCTCAAGACTTTCTATTACTTAATGCACATTTATTATTTATATTAAAATATCATATACGACGAATGGTTTTAAGTGATGTTTTAAATTTAGTAACATATTTAATAATAACAAATATATTACTTTGTAAAAATGATGAACATTATGGACTTAGTGTATGTACAAAAACAACATTGAATCGTTTTAATAATGATTATATAAATTTATTTATTAAAACACTTGGAATAAAACATGTATTAAAATTAGAACAAAAACTACAGAATCTACCCACATTTCCAGTATCATTAATATCAGTTACGAATGATGATATTCAACCGTATATTCAACGAATTAATGTGCTGATAAAACAAATACCTGATTTAAGACATTTATGTCGTTTATTAGTTCGACAGAATTTAAAAAATCTTAAACAATCAACAATAGAATCGATTGCTTCAAAGCCGAAATTACAAGATTATTTACTATATACACCGATTTAGAGGTTCTATTTTTCTTGTTGTTTGTTATGATTCTTGTATATAAAAATGGAAATGTCTTCAACAAACTCATGCAGAGAATAACTTGTCATTGAATAATAAAAATTAAAATAGAATTTATTTACTTGATTTTCAAATGACACTACTTAAAAGATCAGACTAATCTTTCTATGTACAGTCTTTTTTCATATGCATGAATCATTGTCTACTAGGAAAAAGGATTATTAATTTTGACATCGAGTAAACTATGTTCGCACTTAGATAAATTTATTCATTATTGATATTTAAAGAGAATTCTCAAAAGACAAGAATATTAATCAAAAATGCAGTTATGAAATAGATTTCAATTAGTTAATTCAAATATATCTGACTAGATTTTGAAGATAATTATTTTTTGTGTCTAATAAGATGATGTCAGTAATGATATAATATTATTGCGTCTCATTGAACCGAATAGAGGAAATTTGTAAGAGAGCAGCGAACGTCAAAAATAGATTAGAACTTCATACAATTAATTTATATGATTGAAAAGAGTAAAACTTTGCGTCTCTGACAGTTTGCCGAAGTATTTTTTTCTAATTTAATAATAGTTATATAAAGAAATCAATATATTTTTGAGTGACAGATTATTATATACGTTGTAGTTAAAATTGAAGTGTTAATATTTTTGTCCGGGCATAATTATGATATTATTCGATTGAACTATAACATCGTGAATAAAAAAAATGAATTAATAAACATGACGTGAACAAGATTTTCTGAGTATGATTTTACGTCTATTCATTCTTATCAAAATCTGATATGTCTTCAATCTCGAATATATGATTGATTATGTCTAATTATTAAATAGCTCGACTTAATAATCTGGAACGTTTTTCGATTAATTCAAAATATCATAGTATGCCGATAAAAAAAAACTTTTTTTTTGCTTTTCTGTTTATATTAAAAATCGATACAACTTATGTAATTATATTAAAATCCATTTATTTCTTCTTTGTTATGTATTCATCACAAAGAAAAAAATATATCAATATAATACAATACAAAAGATTGTTCTTAGGAGTTTGAAGAAAAAGGCATGAACGTGATTTGAATTGTTTAATTGAGCATACATGATTCATATGTGGGTATCATATATCTAAAGAAGAAGAAAAAGCAAAACGTATTTTTTTATGTATATAAATTTAATATACTTGATATTGATAAATGCATCTTCACCACCATGTCGTTCAAATGCTTCTAATGTTTCATTGATTAAGTCTCCTATATTTTCACGTCGTTGTTGACCATATTCAATATGATCACCCAAATTAGCTTTAATAAAAAAGACAATCTCTCAATTTCAATAGTAAATATGTAACACATTTACTTACAATTCCAATTTTTAAATAAATTAAAAATTGGTAAAATTTGTCGATAATAGGGAACAAGGGCTTCACCAACCATATCAGCTGATGTAACTAGCTGTTGAAGAATTTTTAATGTTGTACATATAACTTTATGATTTCGAGTATTTAATGCATCTAAAAATGTTTTCTCTTTTTTTCTGAAAATAATCTAAATAGATTTTACTTTTAATCGGTACGATAAGTTGTGGAATAACAGGTAAAATTTTATTTCCACCATGTTCAAGCATATCATGAATACCTTGACGAGCAAAAAAATCCCATGGATGATCAATTTCACAAAGGCCATCGAAGAATAATGGTAAATAATGATGATAATCAAGTTTTTCAATTTCTACCTAATATTATCATATATATAATTTTATTTCATTTTTATTTTTTATTTGATGTTAAATACCTTCCAAGCGATTTTATTGCCTTTTGTATCATGTTCAAGAGCAATTGGAAAATCTCCACGTTCATAGAATTTACGAAAGGCAGTTGGTTTGCTATTACGAATACGTGTTGCTTCTGCTGGTGGTGGGGCACTTACCTATGAAAAAAAAATTATTTTTCTTTTTTTTTTAAATATATTTATAAGAAATACTTTGGCATTTTTTAAAAGTGATTTTACAGTAAAACCATCAGTTTCTAAAGTTCCACTTGGGCGTAATCGATTATTAGCTGCAACAGACATCGTTTACTGTCGATTTCTTGAAACTGTTTAAATCTCACATATGTGCCATATTCTTTTGTTTGTTGACAACATCATTAAAAATCTTTATTGCCAAGAAACAATCCTCCTTTTCTTTTTATTAAAAAAAACGACATCTTTTACAGTTTTTTAGAATTATACACAAAAATTTGACGACGTAATTGTTTCATGTCGGATTTAAACTTCACAACTAATAGTTACACTTTACGGATCAATGCAACTAAGATACTGTAAAGTCATTTTCGATTAAAAAAAAAGTTCGTAACTTAGGTAACCTGTCACGTGACTTTTGTATTTATTATAGAGTCCTGCACAGGCGCACTTTTTAGTACCCGAAACCGAACCGGCAATTTTTTCTACGCCCGGGCCCGAACCGGTCTACTCAGTTATTTTTCAGAATGTGATCAAATTTTTAAACTTTCATTTCATTCAATAAATATATTACATTTAGTTTCGTTCACAAATAACAAAAAAAAGAATAAACTATCTAAAATTACGTAAAAAAACAATTGAATCAGGAGTTAGTTGAGGATGTGGGTCTTGCTCTTATCTCACATCCACACACACACACACACAGACCCACAACCACATCCACCCTTCGTATTGCAAGATGTTAAGTAATAAAACAATGAAAGCTTTTTATTCGAAACATAAAAAAAGCTATTTAAAGAAACTAAACTTTTCTTTATGAAATATTACGATGAGTAATGGGTCGTTTAATCATTATCAGATTTATTTTAACTCCTTTTTTCATATTAGCAATAGTACTAGCATAAAATGTTAGAAATTTGGTGATATCACTAGTTGTCGGTTCGGGTCGGGTATACACTCCTACCCGGGATCCGAACCGATTTTGTTTTTACGCCCGATGCCCGAACCGACCCAGCGAATTTTACCCGGTACCCAGGTCTGGGTCGGGCCGGGTGTCGGGTACCCGTCCGGTTTGCAGGACTCTAATTTATTGTGTTACAAAAGATATTAGTTTTCTATCGATCAGTTATTTTATTATATCTCTATGAGCGTAATCACATATGCATTTATTTAGTTTTATAATTAAATTATTGCCAGTTTTTTGCCCCTTTCTAGAAAGAATTGTATTTATTTATTTATTTTTTTCTTGTGTATAGTTAAGTATATCACAAATCTACTATATAGTAATATTAAAAACAAAACCATCAAACCACACAAAGAACAAATACGAAACAATGAGGAGTAATTAAGAAGAAGAAGAATAAGAATATAATCAGGAGCAAATGTATACAAAAAACATGAGTATAAAAAGACAATTAAGAATATAATCTGATGAAGACGCACATTTTTTTCAAAATTATTTTTTGTATTTATCTTAATGTCTGGCACTGTATGGTTTCTTAGATGCATTAACCGAATTTGATGAATGTTCACCCCAATATTTGTTCATATTCTGTTGAGCACGTTCCAATGTTTGAGATGCTAAACTACAACTTGATGATAAGGATCGTGCAGAATGAATCGAAAGAACATCATCATCTATATAAAATAATAATAAAAAAGTAATACATTAATTTGTACGTCTTTCATTTTTTACCTTTATTACGAGCATTATATGTCTGTCCAAAACGTTCATCCAATCTATTGAGATGACTTTGAAATGAAGGATTTGATGCTGGTACATAATCTTGTGATTCAAATTTATATGTATGATCTATAATAAAGACTATTTTCGTATTGAACGAGCCAAAATTTTTGAATACTTACAATCATTCATACTAGTATGAGGTCGTGCTGGTGCTGGACGTTTATCAAATACATGAGTATCATAACTTGATCTACCAGCAGCATGTCGAGTGTCATGAAAACTTGTTGATGGACGAATAATATCATTTTGCTAAAGTTCAAAAAAAAGAGTTATGAACAGAAGTATTATTATTTTTTACCTCAGTTCTTCTGTCATTTATTGTAGGTGAATTTGTATTAGTACTTCGATTTTCTTGTATTTTTGATGTTGGTTTTCGGCTAATATTTGATTCATCATCTGTATAATGTTTTCGCTGTAATTCTCTAGCGGTATTCGATTCAGAACCTCTAGAAAATAAAATATGTATGAATAAGAAAAAAGGTATCTAAAAACAACAAGTAATACGCACAGATCCGAATTTGTTCGTTGACTATATAGACTTTCAGAATCCCATAACATATGTTGTTGAACAGATGAAGAATTAAGATTACGTACAAATGCTTTTGTTGCAACACTTGGTGCTTTTGGTGCTGGTTCATCAATATAAATAACACGATCAACTTGATGATCACTTTGGGCAATTGGATCAGATTTAATTGTTCTTGGTTTTTCATTTTGTTGAGTTTGAGCTTGTTGATAGTGAATTTTAGATTGAATTCGTTCATCAACTTGTCGTCTAGCTTCTTGTTCACGTTGACGTTGACGTTCTGCATCACTGTAAAGAAAAGAAACGATCTATTTTTTGTTTTAATTCAATCTAGAATTTTACCGATCAATAGAAATGACACTTTCAGTATCATCTTCATTTGTATCCCATGCAAGATAATTTTTATTTCCACCTTGACCTGTTTGTAATTGAAGAGTATGATTACGATTGAAATGATCGGCTTCAGCATTTGCACGATATTCATCAGCGCGTTTTCGTCCTGATTTCAATTCTTTATACCAGAATAGATTAGGATTAAAACCTGTTTCTTCCTAAATGAATAGAAAAGAAAACAGTTAGATCGCATAGGAGAATAGAATTGTTTTACTAACCGTTGCAGCATCTTTATACCATTTTCCATTTTTATAATCAAAACGCCAGAAAGGTTTATATGTTGTTTGATATTCAGATTTCCAACGTCTAAAACGAAGTTTTTTTTTATTAAATAAGTTTTTCTAATGAAATTATCGATTCGAACCTTAAAGTTCCCTGTGGGTGTTTTTGTCGAAATTCTTTTCCAAATTGCAAATTATTATCAGCACCTTCATCATCAGTATGTGCATGTTCAGCTCTAGCAATTTCTTTTCGTTTCTATAAAATCAAATGTTTTTTTGATGAAAACAAAAAAAAAGAAATATTTTACTCTTTCTTCTGCTTCTTCAGCTTCGAATGCTTTACGTGTTCGTGGTTTTTTTTGATCAAGTATTGGTTTATAACGTGA
Organism: Adineta steineri; assembly: GCA_905250115.1. Taxonomy (NCBI): domain Eukaryota; kingdom Metazoa; phylum Rotifera; class Eurotatoria; order Adinetida; family Adinetidae; genus Adineta; species Adineta steineri. The sequence continues at coordinate 232,505 of CAJNOI010000027.1, read as the reverse complement.
TTGATATTCACTTATTTGATTTTTACTTGATTGAGTCGAAGTTACTGGACCAGGAGCTGTACGATTTATTATTTGTTGTCTAGGTTTTTCACTATCAACTTCACTACGTGCAGGTAGATTAAATTGAACAGATGTTTTTTCAGCGAGAAGTTTTTCTGAAGGATCAATAACAGTAAATGGTAATATTGGATCAGAACGACGATCACGCTAAATACACACATATTTTCTTATTTTAATTTTTCAGAAATTCACTTTATTAACTAACCACTTTCGAATCTTCAACAAGCATTTGATCACTAATTAAATCTCCTAATGGTTGTTTCCAGAGAAATTGCTGTTGATATTCACTTTGTGGGCCAATACGATTCTATTCGAATTCATATAAATAGGATTTTTGTCTTCAATGGAAAAATTTTATTTACTCGAACAGGAATAGTTTCTCGACCATATTGAGGATCAAATGATACAAATGGTGCTTTTTTCAAGTCCTAAATTTTGATAATAAATAAATATACTGCTAGGATCATTGTATAACATGCTTACAGTTTGACTACCACATGAATGATTTTCACTTTTATGTCGTTGTATTGGAATCTGTAATTAAAACCAATTGTGACTGTATTTATTCTTAATTCTTAAGTTTTTCAATGTCTTACTCTTGGCGAATTATCCAAAACTGGTTTTCTTAATGGATAAACAGTATTTTCTTGAAATTTTTCATTTCTTCCTAAAATTGCATATTCTCGTGGTTTAGTCACTCGTGTATTATCTTTAACTGGTTGTCGAAGTCGATAAAGATGTGAATTTGAAAATTTCTCATTTGGACCAATAACCGCAAAGTTATTATTATTTCGATTCGGTGATGAATGAGCACGACGACGAGCTGGTGATAATGAAGATGAACGTTTTATTGGTACTAGAAAGAAATTATTGATAATTAGAAGAAGAAAAAGAAACCATTTCAAAATTAACCATCATTTATTTTTCGTTCTTCTTTTGTATAATCATCGACTGGTCTCGGTGTTCGTTTTTGAAAATTTCGCTGATATTCTGTCTAAATATTTTGCAGGAATAGTTTTAAGCGAAAACTTTTTTATTCTTACTTGATACTTCATTTTGTGGTAAAAGAAATAAAATATGCACACTACACCCCGCCACTCTTTCCTTCCCCATGAACAATCGTGTTGTCATATCAACATATTCTAACCAAATAAAATTTCATTCGAATAATGAAAATTTTCAAAAACATTCTTCGACAATATAAGCAAAAAAATTAATCTTCTTTTTTTCTTTTACATAAATATTCAATTAAAATAAAATAAAGTAAACTGACATCTATTGATTAAAATTGAGCAATGCCTACATATGATACTCAGTAAGTTGAGCAAATATAGACAGTAAGAAAAAATATTGTCAGCTGATTTTATAATTAATTACAATTGACATTAGTAGAAAAATAGAAGCCTCAATAAATAATTAAAAATGATGATGTCATTGAACAAGAAGAAGAAAGTAAATATGAAACTGAAAGAACTAATTTTTCGAAGTATGATTTATGTCTAGAATAATTAAAATCTATTTCAAGCTATTCACAGATGTATTTGATGAAATACATCTGTCTAGTTCTTTATAAAGTATATAGACAATCATCAAAAAGTCTTTTAAAAGAAATATTTTGCACTCTATCATCAGTGAATGCAGTCCTGTTATTAATAGTGACATCTTTTAATCTAGAAAAGACTCTTTGGCTTTATTCTTTCATGATTTTGTCTGTGAAAAAAAGATGTGTACTTTTATTTATTTAACTTATTACACTTTGAACTTGTTACAATACCTATCTTAATACATTTATATCGAATAAATGACAAGAAAATGAATACAAGACAATCGTTATTAATACTAGAGTAACGATGCGCGAGAACTGAATGAAGGATAAACATCTGTTTTGATATTTATCAATAAAACAGAATAAACAACATTTTACAAGGATCTAATAGAAAACAATGGTTTGAGTAATTCATTTACTACATAATTAAAATATATCGATCTGCGTCTCTCCAAGATTAACAAAAGAAAAAGACAACGTCTAAAATCTATTCTATGTAGATTATCAATGAAATATTTTTCAAAGAGAAAAAGACAATAACTTCTATTTTAAGGCGATGATCTTATCAACTTTTCTCAAGACACTTGTTTGTATCCTGTATACTAGATGATTCTTCTCGATGACTCATTTGATAATAATTTTATTTATTAAATTTAATTTCAATGTCAATTTCTTGTATTATTATTATTTAATAGATTAGTCACGAGAATGTGTCATGACAATCTTATTACTTCTTACAATAGTATATTTACAATTAGAATTTTTCTTCAAAATACTGTCTCAAGCATCAGTATAATCATTTTATGTTTTAAATCCGATTAAAAAGTAATCAAAAACGATAATATACTTCATTGTTACTGAAAGAGAAAAAGAAAATATATCTATATGTATAAATCTCTGAGTATTTCTTATTCTAATATGAATAACATGCAATTATAATCATCTTTATTTCAACGAAAAAATTCTTCATATGTCAATTTAATCATTGAAACTTATTGATGAAATAAACATTCGTTTTTAGTCATTAAAATACTTTGAGCACTGTATTTCAATATACAAACATTAAAGAATAAACCGGAAAATAACATATACATTTAAAATACGATAATAATAATAATAGATGTATACATAAACAGACGTTGTTTTCTTCTTTTTAAAAATTTTGATTTGTTTTTAATTATACATAACTGACAAAATTATTTGTAAAAAAAAAATAAACGAGAATAACTTTCATTTATCTAGTTTAAAGTATATCGGGTAATTGACATGAGCCAGATGTTTCCGGTTTAATACACATATTACACATAGGACATGTACAATTATGTTGTAACCAAGGTGATAAACAACGTTTGTGAAATGCATGTTCACATGGACATACAGCTATTTCTTCATCTTCATAAAAATCATCCAAACAAATAACACAATTCTATATAGAGAGAAAAATAGTTTAGAGATTTTTCTTTTTATCGAATGGAAATATAAAATCAAACCACGTACAGAATTTTTAACTTTACATCGCATATATTGATCTTTTCGATAGCCTTTTTCTCTCAATGTATCTCGTCTTAATCTATATAAAGAATATTTTTCAATAAATTATTTTCGTTTTTATTTTTATTATAGAAAAAATAGAAAACTTACCGCCATAAATAACAACAAAAACATAAACTTAAACATAATGTGGTTAAACCAACCCCAAATATGGGTAATGAAACAGAAGATGGTATTGCTGTTAAGTTACTACCCATCTATTTTGACTATATTAACAAAAATTAATAAGAAATACTTGAGCAGCATTTTTTGTTTCTTTTTCTTTTCTCGCGCAACAGTTAATATTAATAAAGCGACAATGACATTGACGTCGTTCTTATATATGATTATAGTTATTATTTATTGTGCTTGTGTCTCTCTCTTTTTCCTTCAAGGAAAGGAATAGTAAGACTAGTTTGTTTTATTAATCAATATATCATCCATTCAGATACGTTTTTAAATAAAACAATTGTTGAAAATTATTCAATCGAAATTTCAATAATAATCTTTATTTGACATTAGAATCTATTTTAGATTATTATGGTTTATATAAAAAAATTCATATTAGTATTGCGCGACATCTGCTTTGTACGAACGTCTAAATAACAGTTTCTTTTTATATCGAGTAGTTTCTTTATCTTACCATAGTGATCAATGCAATTTTTATTTGGAATTGATACTAAGAGTTCGAATAACTTCAAGATTCATGAACAAAATCAACATTTCAAATAGTAACTATCAAAATGATATTTTGCGATGGTCTATTAGGAAAGTGCACTGATAATTAACATTGTAATGTGTACATCTATATTCATGTACTGAATATCTTCAAGCTATATTCTTCATAGATCAGTTGCCTTATAACTTTATACTCATTGCCATTTTGATGAATTTATGCAAGAATGCATTTTTTACGTCAGATGATTGCTTGACATAATTTTCATCTGAACTTCCTATACAGACATGTTTTCTCCTAGGTCAATATACTGTCATATATTATTTATTTATGAAAATAGTTTACAAAGTTTGTGGAGCGTATTAACGTAGCAGAAAAAATTAAGTATGTATGGTTATGATATCTTTATTTCAATATAATTACCAGATTAAAAAAGGCGTTAACATGAATAACAAAACAAAGTTAATCACTGAGATACATAACTGTATTTGTTCAGATAGAAATTCATTAGAATATATACTGTTTTATATATTATTTTAACCTTATGCATTCTATGTTGGTTTAGTTACTTAAGTTCAAGCAAATAAAATTGATTAATCTATTTAAATCAATTCTAATCGACTGAGCATACACTTCCATCGTTCTCTATATTATGGTTTATAGTATAATTGAGATTCATTCTCATTCAATAAAAACAAATATTTTAATTTCTATTTCGATATCGTTTCTATAAAAATCTATTTCTTGATGAATCTAATTTACAATAATATTTTTTTTACAAAAAAGACATGGTCCACTTGCTGTTGTTGTATTTATTCGTTCATCAACAACAATATCTAATACATCACAAGCATTTCTTTGTGGAACTTTTTTTCTTAACCAACTTTTCCAACATGATTCATGATATTGTTTATAACAATTTATTGTTTCACAATAAATCGTTTTTTCTTTTAGATCAATTGTTGATTCATAACATATGCCACATTCTTGTTGTTGAGTATCTTTCGCTTGAGATTTTGATTGAAAGAAAATATTCGTTGGAAATGTTATATCAAGTATATGTTCAAGATTTAATATTATATTTGAATGTGCTTCATTCCAATGACTACGATTTTGTTCGAGACGTTCATCGAATGTTCGAATAAGCATAGATGGACCATGAAAAGTAATCGAAGGAAAAGCCGATGAATTAAATGGATCAATCTAAAGCATATAAATTTAAAATTTGAATTATAGATTTTGATATTCTAACCTGAATTTCTATATGTACATTATCATTAATTTTAAGTCGTCGTGTTGTTGATGAATATGATATAGGTTTTGTATCTAAGACAATTGCATCTCGTTCTAATTCAGTTAATTGAGCCCAGAATGGTTGTAAACTATCGACAAGCGAATGAAAATTGTTGAGTACTTCTATCAGACGACTTGTTTTCGGACACCAGGTTTCAATTGTAAATTCAACTGGAAGATTTGTACGACAACATGGTCGTTCATTTGGCCAACGTTGTGATATATCAATATATAAATCATGTGAACGATCTCCTAAATCAATATATGTATGATGAAGCGTTAGAATTGAATTATCTGATGAAGAAGATAATCGAACTGATGACCAACCGATTTCTTCAATATTAGAAAGAAGAAGAAGAAATGATTGAGTATCATGAACAAATTGAGTTATATTCGATAATGATGGACAATTATTAGAAATAGATGTATTCGAAGAAAATATAGATAAAAGTGAATTCATATCTAAATTAAATGAATCATATCATTTGAAATCGATCGGATTATAATTTTAATAGATACAAAATTCTTTACTGATTTCCGTACATTCTTTGTTTGTATAATGCATACAATCTGATTAATCTTTCGAAATTATAGTCAATATCTTTAATATACACATTAATTTCTAAATTATGAGAACAATCATTCCTATGATATAATATGTATTTTTTGTAAGAAAAAAACAACAAAAGACAAAATCTGAATGAAATCTATTTTTTATCGTAAATTCCAGGTATATCAACAAGAAATTTCTTTGCTTTAAATTTTCTTTTAAAAACTTTGTTATGTAGTGGTGGTTGTTTGTAATATTCTAATTTTTTCACTCGATCTTGTAAATTTAAAAATGGATCTTTTTCATATTGTTCACGTGTAAATACATTGTGTACTTTGCCATGTCGAAGCATATTTTGTTGAATAAATGTTGGTGGTGTTAATGGTTGTAAACTTTCACCTGGCATATATGTATTATCTACTTGTCTAACTTCATCACCACGTACAGTTGAATGTACATAACCATCTGTACGACGATGAGCAATACCCGAATCACTCACAGCTTGTTCACCAAATGATGTTTGAACACGATGAGGTTGAAGTCGACGATATTGATATGTATTTTTACCTAATGGGAAATAACCTTCGCTATGATTACGTTCCCATTCCGTTTCAAATGTATCGACAGATAGATTTTGTATTTGTTCATTGTTCTTATCAATTGATTTAGTTGCTTCATTTGATTCCGATGTGATTTCGGGATATTTGTCTTCACTACCTTGAATTTAAGAAAATTGATATTTTAATAGTGCATAAATATTTTTATTTAAATAAATAAATAAGTTTATTTTTAATACCTATTTTAAACATAATTGGATGTCCATGTTGTTGTAAATATTCTAAGGTTAATCGAAATAATTTTGTGTGCGAAGTAGGCGTTGTTTGTTTTGATTTTAATTTAAAATATTCATCAATAAATACTTGTGAACGTGATTTTCTATCATTATTCTTCAATTTTATTATTTCACCATCATCAACATCTTCATAATAAGCTTGTCTTATTATATCTTCATTATATAATAATTTAGGTGGATTGTAAGCTTTTGGTATATCACCTTCAGTTAAAGATAAATATCTTGGTTCACGTATTGGTGGAAAACGTTTATAAATCGAATACCAAATAGGTATATCTGTAGTTTTTAAATGTCCACCTTCGATCATACCTGATACACGAGAAAAGATTGAGCCGATTTTCCAAAGTCGACTCATGATGTTTGATAAATCTACAAAAATCGATTTAAAAGAGACCTTTTAAATGAAATAAAATTATGTCTACATGTCAATAACAACGACAATCATACTCTATACTTTTTTATTTCTTTTTTCTTCTTCTTAACAAGCATATTCTTTATGAAAAAATATATATATATTCATTTTTACTTTTTCTTTCAACTGTATATATTTCATCGTCTTTTCATCTATTATTTTAATCACGAATAGTGTCAAAGTGTATGATTGTTATTTTTTAATTATACGTATTGACTGCTACGAATAATAATAAACGAATAGAAATCGTCACAACGATTATTATAAACAATGACAATTGCTACTACGAATGTTTTCTTCAGTTCATCGGCTATGTAAGTTATCTATATGATTTAGTTTATAGTCACTATTGAATAGATTTCTTTTTTGGGAAGAATAAACCTCATATGCTAATTAGATAAATACACTTAAGAATCTTCTATAAAAATACTCAACATCCATATTTCTTGCTCGGATAGGTTTCATAAAATAAAACAAAAGCAGTTCGATCGATCGAATCTATTGAGATTTACTGTTATACATTGACAAATGAAACAAAAAAAGAACAAAAAGAAAAATGTAATTGCAAGGATAAAATTTATGTTTATTTTTTTTTTTGTATAAATATTGTTCGATTTAAGTACTAGCAATTTCTTCTTCAAGATAACGTGCAACTTCTTGTAATAATGATTTAATGATAGGTTGTAAATATTTTTCAACAACAAGATAATCAGCTTCAGCTATAATAGGTTCTCTTTCTAATTCATCACGCATATGTTCACGTAAAAGTAAACGAAATGATTTTTCTGAACCATGAAAATTATTCGCATATTTCTTTTGAAATAAATCCCAACGATTTTTTTCTTGTCGTTGAATTTCTTGTTCAATGTCGTCAAACATTTTCGATTTAAATATTCGTTCACGTTTCCATAATTCATTTAACATTGCTAATGAACGATTGAGAAATTCTATATGTTTATTTTGATCATTGTGTGATGAATCAATAACTAAATAACGATGACCACATGCTTCGAGTAATGCTTGTTGTTTACATTCTTTATTTATCCAATCATCAACTGAAATTCCTTTTCGTTGCAGACGATCAATAAATGAAAAAACAACTATCGATTGATCTAAGGCTTCGGCACCTAAAATAGAATATGGTAATAGTTTTAATCACGTGCATATAATTAATTCAGTTTTTTTTCTCTTTCTTCTAAAATTAGAAAGCTCAGTAAATATATCAACTAAAATAAACTCGAATAAGCATATCTGGAAAGAAGTTACATTGGAATAAGACATTATCGTTTAACAGCGCTATTCGAAAACTTCAATATAATTTTCTGTGGATCGTTCGTAATTACATATATGTCAGACACGTTCCTTATGAGTAATATGATACAATTTTAGTCGACATGTATATCTGTAAGTCAAACTTTTTAATCTTAGCGAACAACTCTAAACGGAACTATTGATAGTTACACTTCTCTATTGACATTAACGATAGTGCTTGAAAAACAAGTTTAATAAAGCTGAATGATAGATTTTCAAAAACTGAATTTTTATAAGAATGTGTAATGACTATTTATAAACTAAAGACTTATTCCTTACCAAATACAGTCGTTACAATTTGTTTCATATCAAATCGTTCATTTTTTGCATCGTCGCAACTTAGTATAAGAAAAATTGCATGTGGACCGGGACTAACGAGTGCCACACATTTAGCAAGTCGTCTCATATCTTGTTCATTTGATGTTGAATCTTTTAATATAAATAAAGGCTAGAATAGAAAATATCTTATATATTTTTTGTTATTTTTTAATTTGTAAAAACATACAGGAGCATCTACAATAAGTAAATGTTTGCCAACAAGAATTTTTTTATTAGTAAAATGTCTTGATTGCGTTGTTGGTGTTGCAGAATCAACTGAACTTGATGCGCCAACAGGAAAAACATTTGAACCAGCAAGAATATTTGCAATAGACGATTGACCAGTTTTAGGCGGACCGATAAGAAGTAAACGAATTTCTTCTGTGGCAGGTGGAGTAGAATTTTCAGATGTCATAGTTAAAATAATATTTAATAAGACACACACGTACCCACTAAATATAAATACTAAATATAATGAATACGAAAAAAAGAACGAATCGAAAAGTGGTTGAATAGACAAACTTATGAAGTTGATTCTGATTGGATTATTTTTCCATCCAAATAGAAAAGAATATGATATATTTTATTATATGAATTGAAAAGATGTAATAATATCGATAAAGATTCTATTATTAATTATTAATCAATAAAGTTTAAAAGTATCTTCTTTGAATTGCACTAGAAACCAGCGCCATCTGAAAGATGTAGATGAACTATTTTTATCTCTAGAAAGTTATGTATTATAAAAAATCAGAAGTGTTATGAAGCGATTAAAAACATAAAATTCCGATCAAATTATTATCAGTATTTAATTATAGGATTATTCAACATAGCGAAATATATGATTTTATTTCCAATACAAGTATTTCTTTCGAATCAATATAGTTTTTTCCTTCTATCAAAACTAAAGTATCATATTAAAAACAAAAATATTAGAAAAGAATAGATTCTATCAACCATTCTGTTCTTGCTTAATTAAGTAATCAAATACTAGGAAAACAAAATCACCTGTTCCTTTTATAAAAATATATCTACATGTAACGTATTTATTCATATTATATGTTCAATTTATAACTTTAATTAATCGAACAAACAAGAAAATTCTTTTTACCTAAAGCATCAAAAACTTGCTATTGATACTAGATCATTTTTTCATTCTCTCTCTCTCTCTCTCTCTCTCTCTCGTATTTTCTATTGATAAGTGTTTGAAATAGTTCTTTTGATAGAATAAAATACAGTGTCTACTTTAATAAAGTGCATAACAACGCGAAGGATCATATACAATAACAAAGATGCTTTTTCTTCTCTACTGATTAAATATGATACGAATATCTGCAGACATGAATAATTATTATAATTTAATGGATTGATCAAGTTCCTATTTCATTCATTGAATTGAAATCTATTCTTGCAAAATTCATCAGTAAAAGAAATTTTAAAGTGTTTACATTCTTAATTGTATAGATTATTATATAATATCTTACTTCTTTTTTTTATTTTAATAGAATTTCACCAACCGATCCTCAACGTCGATCAATATCTCATATTAAAAAACATGATCGACATTTATTATCACGAAATCAATTTTTCGATGAAAAACTTGTTAATTCATTTGTTCTTTCATCATCTACATCAGCAATTCGTATTACACGACAAGGTATAATAAAGTATAGATATTTATATAATACTATTTAATATACATATATGCATTTAGATGTACCGGAACTACTTGTACCACCAAAACGTTATGTTTCATCATTCAAAACACTTGTTAATTCAACAAATAATAAACATACCCAACGTTTAAATTATATTAATGATAGTGTAATGATTTTTAAATTATCCAAAGAACGTAAGAAAAAGAAGAAAAAAACCCTTCCATTTAATTTCTATTAAATATATAGAAGCTAGTAATGGTTCAATATCGAATTCACAAATGTCAAGTAAACATTCATCTTTATCAACGACGAATACAAATATGTCTTGTAAAATTCCACAATCTTCATCACCAATAAGATTAAGTCCAATATTAAAGATAGAAGGGCAAAGTAAATTTTAATTAAAAAATCTATATAGGATTAGAATGATTTTTCTTGTTCTTTTTATACGATTTATTTAAATATTTTAATTATATTTTTTAACATATGTAGTTTTGAGAGAAAGAGAGAAAGAGAATAAAGAATACATTGAGTGGTAATGGTTAGAAAAGAGAATGATTTGACGAGGCAACCCGAATGCAATCGAGTAAGAAGAAAAACTGACAATGTTAAATGTTGAGAAATAAAACGTACACAGACTGTCGAGAAGTCAGGCAAACAGCAATAAAAAAAAATAAAGAGAACTCTCTTTTTCTTTATCTTTTCTTTTTTCTTACCATATAGTATTGATTTGTAAATTTCACGTGTATGTATGTCCATTATTTATCATATTGTAGAACGTCGAATAGTTCATCATGATTCTCCAATAATTGTTCCACCTACAGGTGATATATCGATTCCTTCGAATCAAATGACAATGAGTACTAGTAGTCATCTTCAAGCAAATTCATCTGTATTTACTTATCGAAGTACAGCAGCAAATGGAAATACTCTTCGACAAAGAACAATAGTTGAACCACCCTCATCTAATAGTTTATTAATAACAGCTGAACGATTTAAATCCAATCTATCTTCGACAATTCGTCCAACAAAACAACAATCAATGGCAACAGCATATGTATCATCACAACAGACGAATAGAAATCTGCATCAAAATGCACGATCACGGATTCATTTAGAAAAATTAACACATTCTCGAGGTAATTTATAAAAAAATAAGAAGAAGATTTTTATTAATTTCTATTTTTTATAGAAAATTATGAATATGCGGATCCATTTACTAATTGTCCTCAAGATTTATTAAATAAATTATCACATCTCACTAAACTTCAATTAGATACAATTGAATGGGAAAAGAAAAAACGATTTACGAAGAAAAAAACAATATCAAATGCATTTATACAAGGCAAAGACAGTCCATGAAAAAAAATATTTGTTTGAAATTGTTACATCGATGTGTGTGTGTGTGTGTTTAAATCTCAAATTTCTTTTCTTTTTTTTTCTGTCAATCCAAAAAAAATGATGTTTAGATGTGTTTCAAAAGACATCAGTAAAAATAAAAACAATCTTTTTTGATAGAAACGCTTTTTCTTTCTCATAGAATAATAATCATTTCGTATGTATTTACTCGAATTGATTGACATACTTTTTTATTAAATATTTTTGAAATGATGATAAAAATAACAAATAATAAATTTTCAACTTTTTTAGTATTTCTATTCATACTTTAACATTTCAGAAAATATCTTAAGTTTTATTTTTAATATAATCTGGCACACGTGAAAAAATAAATGATTTTCCGTATTATATACAATAGAAGAATAAAGATGTAAGCTGATTAGTGAATAAATTTTAAAAACTTTTCAAGTACTATAACTGACGTTTGAAAGATTTACTCCTACCACTGACGTTTCCGTTAATAATAATCATTTGAAATACCAGTCATCATGCTTTAGACATTTGAAATAATCTTCCTAAATGCTTATAATTTCGTGTCATTTTATTGAAGTATTTACTGATGAGTTTTTTTTTGTAACTTGGAAAACTTTTAAAAAGAATATCAGTAATGTTACATAGTTATATTTTGCTTCTCTTTCGTACTTCAAGTACTTATGTATCTGTGTCACTTTTTTGGACCTCGATCCATTGTCAATCTTTCTTCCTGAACTTAATAAAGAGAAGAAACTTCTCGGCAAATCCTCCTCTTTATCTATTCCACCTATATATACTCGTGTTTTTTGGAATAAAATCACCGATTCTCTCCATCTAATATAATCAAATGTCTTTAATATAATTACTACAAGCAATTCGAAAAGATAAGTCATTATACAAGCGTAATATTTGATATCGTACGAAGAGAAATGATATTCGCATTATGTTTATAAATGCTTTAGAAGATTTTTGCATAGTTTCGATTATGAAAAGAATGAATCAATATTAGAAGTCTACTTATCCTAATTAAAAAAAAAAGTTTATTGTTGTTGGTACACAGTTGTTTTTCGTCCATACATTTGCATTAATACTTTAATATATATTGATAATCCCTTCTCTCAAATTTGTATTGAAATCTTTTGATTCTTTTGTCAATCACAGCATGTTTATTACTTTTATAAATCAGTTATATTTCAATTCAAAAATAGTTTAGCAAATATTATTGGTATTTTTATTTAGAAAAAGAAATAATAACAGCTTTATCATATCGAACATACACATTCTATTATACATTCAAAGTATTCCTCAACCATCTTATTTTCAATACAAATCTATGTGAGACTTTTCGTAGGAATCAATTAGTTGATCTAATTGTTTTAAGAAACAATATATTTGATATGACTATTATTTCTAATTATATTCATCTGTTCTTTTTCTTTAACCTATGATAATTATGTACTCTAATACTTGACCGAAAAAAGTAATTTCTAAAAGCAATATTTTCTATAGAAAAGAATTCTTCATCAAAACAAGACTATTTCTGTCAGAATGAAAATTATCATCCATGCCTAACATTCCAAAGATAAACAGCAATTATAAACGCTAAGAATCGGAAGGAATTCTCCATCAACAATAATGCAAAAGCCTATTTTCATAAGAAAATACTTAATAGTATAAAGAAAATAAATATGAAATTGTCTATCTTATATTATTAATAAAAAAAATTGTCTCGTTTTAAATTTGCATTTGTTAATATAAATCGGAAAGAAAAAAAATATTTCTAAATTGCTTTGCTTACATATTGTCGGTAACACAAATTAATTTAGTGTACAATTGACAGAAGAAGAAGAAGAAAGAAAATGAAGAAGAGATTCACAACAAATAATGAAACATCTGTATAAATAAAAAAATAAAATCTATTGTTTTCTTTTAGAAATCCTTAAATATTTGAACTTCATATTTTGCTGCTTGTGGTGTTAAATTTATATCAAATTCATCATATATATCAAAATTATCTGTATCACCAGCTGATGTAACTGTTGGTACAATTGGTGGAGTCATTTTACGTTCAAGGACATCTGCCCATGATACACTAACAAACCATTGTTCAAGTTGTATTTCATTACCACCATTTTTTGCTGAACCAAGTCTTTGAGATTGATCAGTTTGAAGTAATTTACGAAGTAATTGTTTAGCAGCATAATCGAAATGACGTGGAAAATCGATTTTACCAGAAAGAATTTTTCGATATGCAATAAATTGATCAGTATCATAAAATGGTGGATAGCCTAAAGATAGAAAAAAAACAGAAATTAAAAAAAAATATATTCTTTTCTTTTTTTCCTTAGGCATTCTAATTAATTACCAGCAAGCATTTCATATATAAGAACACCAAATGCCCACCAATCGGATGCTTTATGATGACCACGATTTTGTATGACTTCTAGAATATATATATAATAAAATATTTAATATAAGATAAGAAAATGATGTTATTTCTATCTCAACCTGGAGCAAGATAATCAACAGTACCACAGAGCGTAAATGTTCTTTCTTTAGTTTCTTTTGCAAAACCAAAATCAACTAAACGTACATGACCTTCTTTATCCAATAAAATATTTTCCTACAATAGGAAAAAAAAAGGAAATACTTATTTGTAGTAGATATATCTTACTGGTTTTAAATCTCGATAAAGTATATCTAGATGATGTAAATAATCAAGTCCAAGTAAAACTTCACTTGCATAAAATACTGCTATTTTCGAATCAAATTTTTCTCGTTTACGCATCATTTGAAAAAGTTCACCACCGGGTAAATATTCAAGTAAAAGATAAAGTAAATTATTTGAATGTGTTGTCCAATATAAACGTACAAGAAATGGATGATTAATTTTCAATAAAATATTTTTTTCATTTTGTACATGTTCAATTTGTTTCGATTCAATTATACGTTTTATAGACATAGTTTTTAATGCATAATATGTATTTGTATCACGATGATGTACAACATGAACACGACCGAATGTCCCTATAAAGAAAAGAAGAAGTAAAATCAAATAATTTATTTTAAAACAATATTCATACCAGTGCCAACTGTACGAATAGTATCAAATGCTTGTAATGTAAATTGATTGTTACTTAGAGAAGATTTTATTGATAATGATGATGATGATGTCAATGCTATGTTATTATTTCGTTCTTCAATATATTTAGTTGTTTGTGAATTAGTTTTTGGAATAGAAATATTTGTAATATTAGATATTTTTGTACTTGCTTTAATTGAAGGTAGATCATAAATTGTAGTTGATGACATTTTATCTGTCATAAATTCAGCACTATCTGATGATTTAATTCGAGCAGGTGATATTATTGTTCCTACTGAATTTTTTTTTGCATACGTTCGAGAAGGTTTTTGTCGAGTTGGTGATACTGTTGTTGAAGATGGAATTGAAGTTGTTTTACTTAATGTTAATTTTCTTGGAGTAATAGTTGTAGTCGATGGTGATGGACGATTTAAACGTCGTGATAATAAAGTTTCTGTTGGCTTTGTTGTACCAACGGAACGAACTGATGCCATATTAATGATTTTACGTATAAAATACGTTACACTAAAATAATTACAAAAGAAAATTAGAAATCTTGAAAATAATTTTTTTAGAAAGTAGAAGTATGACAACTGAAAAATTGTCTATTTGAATGAATAGAGTCAAATATTAGACGACGTAAATTTCTTTTTAAGAGAAAATCTATTATTATTTTGTGTGTAACAAATTTTTATGAATAGCATCTATTAAAAGAATATTTTCGTTTTATGATAAATGTATTATCCTACGCTTATCATTGCATTAGATTTGACTAAATATAGCGAGAAATACTCATTTTCTAATATTCTCAAAATAGAATTCTCTCGACCTTTTTTCATAGACTAAACATCAACTAAATACTTAAGCTTTTATTCTGCTTTTTTTTCTTTTTTTTCATATTTCCATCAATCTAGTGTATATACACATCGGTTGTCGAGAAAAGCTTTTCTTTTGTATGTTTTTCTAATGAACTCATAGATTCTAGCACTTCTCTTAAAAGAAAAAAGAAAGGAAAAAGATCGTGTCGTTTAAAGTGTCGAACAAGAAGAAACAATCTAAGAGGTGAAATTGAAAGAAAACACAGAGGTAAAATGTTCGTCAAGCAATGTTTTTATACAATAGTTTAAAAATACCTTTGTTCTTCTAATTGTTATTGTTGTTGTTTCGTATTAGAGGAAAGTCATGACGTGAGTTACGAGAACAAGAGAGTAAATGGAAAAAAAAAGAGAAAAGAAAAAGGTATTCTCGTGGAATGCCATTATTTCACATATAATGAACAGCAATCTCGAAGAATGAATAAGACATTACTTTACTTTTATTCATTCACGCATTAAAAAAGAATGATAATCATGACGTCGTTTTATATTTCTACTTCAATAGTCTTTTCATCATATATTCCAATCATCTTATCGGTCTCAATTATATATTCATCTTATCTAATAAGATACTGACGTCAGATTTTCTTCTTTATCTCATTTATTTAAATCTAATTCCTATGAAATTTATTTATTTACCTGTATGATAAACTATCACAAGTTGTCTTTCATTATTCATCTATGAACATAAATATGTCAAAGTAAAGAATTACTTTCATACATTATGTATCTATATATCTATATATATCATCTTTTGTCGAACAAAATTTAGAAGAAGAAAGAAAAGAGAATACTATTTCTACTATTTGCGTACCTATACAATAACATTTGAAAGAAAAAATAAAGAATCGACACATGTACACATAGAATGAGACAGATAGTAGGGAATATTTTATATATAGGCTAGTAATCATTTGATTCATCGTATAAATCTAGTCTGGTGAACAATGTACTTTTCAAAAGGAAAAACAAAATAAAGGTACGTTAAGGGCGTTTCTACCAGAACATAATTTAATAAACTAAATTGTTTTCTGTTGTCACGATATAGAGAATAATGTCTTTAATAATAACAAATTATTGTTGAACCTACTTTTTCTTCGTATTAACATTGTTACTATCGATCGATATCATGATTTGCTTTTCCAAAACAAAAAAATATTTTGATCAAATAAATGTTAAAATCACTTCGAAATGTCTCTACTGAATATCAATCAAGAACCTATATACTGATGAAGAAAAAAATCGATCAACCATAAAATATACGTCATCTTGATCGTAATTGATAGCGAATTATATATATGTGTAATAATAATAAAATATATTTTGATTAATGGTAATGATAATAATTTATTATTTAATGTACCTATGTCGAACTTCTTTTTTTTTGTTTGAATACTCTCTAAGGTTACATGTATGTAAAAAATAAATAAGAAATATTTTATGAACGAAGTATAATTAAAAGTAAACAAACAAATACAATGTGATTTGCTTGTTTAGTTAGCAAAAAATCAATATAGATTCAATCGAAATCATATTCTTATTTTTTGTTCAAGAAAGATAAATAGAATGCGTCACATGTTATATATATGAAATTGAACCTAAATGGACTTTAGTATAAAGATTTATTTACATACGTTGTTCTTTTAAATATCCATGTAGCAAAAAAGATGATAATTGTAATAGCATATACATTTGGTGAAAGATCATTAAGCCTAGAATAAGATCGAGATGATGATGATGATGGAATAAAGGTTTTGCGCATAATTGGCGGAGAACTATTAACAAATTTAGTGGATGATTTGTACTTAGCCAATGAATAATATGTTTAGATACTTTTGTTTCATAATGAATAATTAAACTTGTTATCTTTTATACGTGCCATTTTCATATCGAATCAATCATAGATAGAATCGAGGTATTAAGAATATGTACGATTATTAATACAAGGAAAATACGAGAGAAACAAACAGAAAGAAAATAAGAGATAATAGGACAGATATAGATATATCTTGTGAGGCCTATATATTCGAAGCTACTCTATGTCAACAAAACGTCCTACTGTTGAAGAATACTGACTGCGATAGTAACATATTGTTTTTCTCATTACAAAAAAATCAGCAAAATAATGTACAATCCTAAATCCTAATAATCACTTTTGCAATAGAAATCATTCAATATAAAAAGTTATTTTTTTCGACATGTGAAAGTTTTTTTTGAAACTAAAAGAAAAACAATGCGATTATTATTATTCACTTATCTACTACTATTGCATTAAGCCTTTAGTATTGGTGTTGATAGTATGATATTATTGTTTTGTCATTAATATTGTTTTTTTGAACTAAGTTACAATGTAAATAATATTAGGAAACACTAAACAAAAGATCCCGTGCTTGATTGGCGCCTCATACTAAAATTTAGTCGAAATAAAAATAATAGTAATACAAAAAAAAGGTTTTTTTTTTCTTCTTTTCATTACAATACGTCGATTAGTGTTCTTTTTCTTTATTTTGATTATTTCGAATTATGTCGATTCAATATACAGCAGAATCAGCTTTGCATTTATTGGAAGAACTTTATAGAGCAATTGATTTATCAAGTCAACAACAGAGTCCTATGTCGATTGATGACAGTGAAAATCTTGTTCAAACTCTATGTCATCTTTCTCAACTCATTAACCATATTAATCAAACAGGCATGTGTGAACAAACACCACATTTAGATAGAAATCAATTTAATCGAAAAAAAATGAAAACTTTTATCACACCTCATTTGAATAATTATGATGAAAATATATATAAAGATTCGGTATCAATCGTACCACCACATTTTCAACAGTCCTATGGTGGATGTGTCTTATATCATCCGATAGTGTTACATGAAAATGATTTTGGTAAAAGAGAAAGACAATATCGAAAAGAACATAATTATCATAAACGTGAGTTATTTAGTATCAAAATATAATCAATTATTCAATTGTTTACGTATAAAAGAAAAATATTTTTTTGTCTTTTTCAATTATGATAGACTTTCTACATCATAAACACACAAAGAAACATCAAAGAAGAATGTCGAAAAGTCATGACCGTCGTTCAAAATGTATTAATCGACATATTTTCTTTTTATTGTTGTATTCTTCCATCTATTTAAATTATAGCAAGTCGCAGTAGATCGAGAGGATCTCGTCTATCTCGACAAAGTCGACGTTCAAGTCGTGGACGAAGTAATATAGAAATAGAATGAAGTACACATTTGACGTGCTATAATTTTATTCTTAGCGAGTCAATCACATGATCGTAGCTTACGTTCAAGTCGTCGATCGTCTCGCAGTTCAAGACGAGAACATCAACGAGCTCATAGTCGAGGACGTAGTAAGTGGGTTATTTCTAGGTAATTCTTACCATAAAATAATACAATTCATAGAAAGCCGATCAAGTGAAAGAGGAAGTCGCCGGTCTCGTTCAAGTCAACGTGAGAAAGTTATAAAAAAATATTATTCAAAATTTATATAATTCATTCATTAGGTCACAGTCGAAGTCGTCGAGGAAGTTCAAATAGTAAATCAAAGATTGTTTTTTTTGAATAAATGATTATTAATAGATTATTTATAGAACGTCGATCAACTGATCGACAATATTTGTAAGAATATTAATACAATTTTTCCTTATTTCATTTCAACTAGTTAAAAACTTTTTTCTATTTTGTAGATAAATTTTGATAAATATTTTCTTGTAGTGATCGTCAGATACCTTCACGTCCAGTTTCAACAACAACAACACCATTATCTCCTTCTAAGCAGATGGGTTCAACATCAGTCACAAATCAATCATCTTCGCAACAACCTAATATTCAACCTATGTTTTCGTCAGTTCCTTCTACGACAACTAATATTATTCCAACATTTGCTCCAACTATACCTTTACCTCCACCTCCAATTACATCTTCATTACATCATTCTCATCCATTAAATGATCAATCTTTATCATTTCAACAAGTTCCAGTATCAGCAAATATACAACAGCAACAACAACCAACATCACTAATGTCACCGAATTCTTTACTTAACAATTCAACTCAAAATGATACTTTATCTTCAAGTATTCCACCACTTCAAACAACAGCTACTAATACATTTACATCACGTTCAGATAATTGTCCTGAATGTCGAGCTATTACGTATGTTTTTTTAATTAGTAACATATTTTATTTATAAAAAGAACAATGTTTTTTTTATCTATTTAAAGACGTCTTCTTCAATGGGCACCATTAAAATGTTATGATGCAGCAGGTATACAACGTGGAGTTTTCTTAGCTGGACCAAAAAGTGAACAATTACTTAAAGCATTGTATTCATCAATACAAGATTCAGCTTTTTCATTAGATGATATCGAAGATTGTTTATGTGATAATGAATAATAATAAAAGAAAAGATTATATCATTTTTGTTTTTGTTTATACATATACATATTAAAATTCATGATTTTTCTATCTAATGAGATGAAAATGAACTGATTGATAATTGAATCACACTCAATAACTTTTGATCGAATAATAAAGTAACAAGTCTTATCTATATCATGAATAAAATTGTAAGTCTTACAATGTAACTTGGATTAGACACATCGTTTGATATAATCTATTCACGTTTTTGTTGTTTTTCTTCTATGATTATAAGAAGTTAGATTCTAATTTAAATACTAAAAAAGTCAGGTTCGAACTTGTACAATATACATGTTAACCTTCGATAATATTCTCTTAAATTTTTGTCTAAAACAAAAAATGTCAGACAATAAGCAGACGTCAAGGACACTGATTATGTTCTTTTCCTATACGTGTTAATACACGAATATTTGTCTATAGATTATAGAGTTCTGTGTGAGCATAAGAAATGGTTAAAACGGCGTGTATCTTTATATTATTAAATAACATTTTCATTTTACATTCAAACACAACATAGACTAAACACTATCATGATTGCTGTTAGTTTATTAGTATTCTCACTTGTGAGCAGTGTTGGTAAGTTTTATAGAAACAAGTTATCGATGATGATGATATAATTGTTTCTTGTTACCTAGCTGGAAATTGTTTGGTTGGAAATCGATGTGGAGCTGGTCTCTGTTGTTCTGCATTTGGTTTTTGTGGAACAGGCACAGGATTTTGTGGTGCTGTAACCGCTGCTGTCTATCCTAACCGTGATTGTCGTATAGTAGGTTGTCAAGCAGGTTATTGTTGTTCACCATATGGCTAGTAAGTACTATATATTTCTCAAATAAATTCTTTAAAAGAATCATTTCTAATAAACTAGTTGTGGTGCTACAGCTGCATATTGTGGTGGTGCTATTGCACCTGCTCCAACTGTTGCTAATTGCCGAGTAACTGGTTGTCCAGCTGGGACATGTTGCTCACAATATGGATAGTAGGAAAATTTTGAATAGAGAAAAAATGTTATTCTAAGAGATTCTTTTATTATCTATAGTTGTGGAAATTCAGCTTCTCACTGCGGTGTTGTAGCTTACGGTAACTGTGGTTATACAGCATGTGGTAGTGGACTTTGTTGTACACGATATGGATAGTATGTTATTAATATCTTTAAAGTGCATAATACAGTTTTAGTATATCTATATAGTTGTGGTTCAGGTGCTGGTTATTGTGCATTACAAAAATCATTAACTGAAAGTAAACCAGCTCCAATTGAAGGTGAATTTCAAGGTCAAGCAACATATTATAATGAAACTCAAGTTGGTTCAGATTATTCAACATGTGGTATTGAACGTGCACGTTCATTAGATGAAGAAGATCAAAAAATTTATATTGCTGCTCTCAATCAAGCACAATTTGATCCATACACTGTTGATGGTATTCCAAGTAACAATCCAATTTGTCAAAAGAAAGCTTTAGTACGAGGTCCCCAAGGTGAAATCGTTGTTCGATTTGTTGATCGATGTCCACAATGTCGTGAAGGTATACAATAAAATAAAATTTTTATTTATTTCATTAAAATATTTTTTTTCATTCCCAGGTGATCTTGCTTTAAATGAAGAAGCTTTTCTTGCTATTAACGGTGAACTTGGTACTGGACAAGCTAATGTTGAATGGCATTTTATTTAAAAACAAAAACAAAAATGAATATTGAAAGAAACAAATCATTTCAAAAAAAAAAGAACTAATTTTTCTTTTTTTCTACACTTTCAATATAATTATATCGATAGATTTCTTTGATTCTATACTTTCTATTATATAAATAAAGTTCTTATTTGAACGCATATACATCATGTCATTTCAGAATCTTCACATGACACTGTTAAAGAAAGATGAGAAGTTGTCTCCAAGGGACAATCCGCTTTATGACAGAAAAGAAAATTTAATTAATTTTCTCTTCTATATATTACATTCTTGCCTATAAATAATAAGGAAAAAAAAAATAACAACTTTATTAAATCATGGTTTATGGTATTTTACTACAGAGTATAGTTGATTTATTTATTTTGGAAAAATATGATAAGATTCTTTTACACCAAGTTGAAGAATATGTGCAATTCTCTTTATCTAATTTGAATCTTTTCGATCTTTATGAAGATAGACTTATGATTGCAATTGCTGAAGGTATGAATTGATTTTTTCTTTTGAACGTTATTCTCTGTACAAGGTCATCTGAGTCCTCTTACTCTGTTTTTCCTAAATAGGAACTTTCAAGTAGGTCAAAAAAACAAGAATGAATTACCTGTTCATGTGTATTGAAAGAGAGGAAATATCATTAGGATCATAGAATGTACATCCGCTAGCACTCTAATATATAAATATGCAGAAAAATCATAAAATTAGAATCAAAGATGATCTACGGAATTTTACTTGAAAGTGCTCGATATGGTGTTTGTGAAGTATATGGACAAGCAATATGGAAAAGAATAGTACAGGAGTTAAATTTTGAACATGAATCATTTACGACACTTGGTCGTTATGATGAAACATTAATTGAGAAAATTGCAGAATGTAAGATATTATATGTCAATAGAAGTATTCTATAAAACAACATTTCTATTTAGGTTTAGCAGAAATTTTACATGAAGGCGGCCCTGATTTATATATGCAATTTTTTGGTGAATGTTTTGTAAAATTTTTTACAAATTATGGTTATGATAAAATATTACGTGTTGCTGGACGACATTTTCGAGATTTTCTTCATTCAATTGATCAATTACACGATTCAACTAGATTTAGTTTTCCAAAAATGAAATCACCATTATTTCATGTTACAGACGAAGATGATAATGGTGCCATTCTACATTATAAGTAATTTAAGAAAAATATATTGAAATAAAATAATTGATTGTTTTTTTCTTACTTAGATCAAAACGTCGAGGTTTTCAACGATATATTGTTGGACAATTAAAAGAATGCTCAACAAGATTTTTTAAAGAAGATATATTTGTTCGTATTCAAGATGATATCTCATCAAATGAATGTAAAAAACTTGTTTTTTTTGTATTTAACATAAAACCCAAACAAATTTTATTATTATTTTAGATACTCATATTATTTTTCGTGTGGATTTCAATAATTTTATGGCACGTTCAATGGAAAGACGTTTAATGCAAGGTCCAAAATTACCTGATGTGACGAGTACTACATTTTTTAAAGTAAAAATAACTATATATATTCCATTTGTATATCTGTGGGAGGTTATTCATAAACAGGAATATGTATGCATGTTATGACGATAAGAGTTCTTTAACATGACAGAAGAGTTATTTTTAAATTTATTATATAATAGAATGAAATTTTTTATTCTAGGTATTTCCATTTGGCATTTTACTTGATCCACAAATGCGAATATGTCATTTGGGACATTCAATAAAAAATGTTTTTCCATCTGATACATTATTAATTGGTCGTCATTTAGAAGATGTATTTCGTCTTATTCGACCAGATATATTACTTGAATGGAACAGAGTTTGTCTTCGATATTTTATTTATATTATGAAAAAAAAATTCATTTTCTCAGGTACTTTCATATGGTCGACATATTGTATTTGTTATCGAAAGTAGAATTCCTCTTCGTCCAAGTCAATCAAAGAATATGAAAAAAAGTGGTTCAGGTAATCCTCAAATACGTCTTAAAGGACAAATGAAATTAATGGAAGCTTGGAATATGATAGTTTTTCTTTGTCATCCAGTGTATGTTTTTAATTTTAATATAATACATCTATAAAAATCTATTTTCGCAAAATTTAGATTAACAACAACAGAAGAAATGTTGTCTGTTGGTTTATTTTTACATGATTTAAATTTTTATGATGGTAGTAGTGAAATACTTATTGCTGGAATGCAACATGCTCGATCATTACAAGCTGCTATTGATAAACAACATGCATGGATAACAAAATTACAAAGTTCAAAATTAGAATTACAAGAATGGCGTAGTAAAGGTCGACGTCTTTTATATTCTATGATGCCAAGACATATTGCACAAATGTTACAAGAAGGTGTTTTAGCTAATTCAATATGTGAAGTAATAGAAAAAAATGAATAATAAATTATGAATAATTTTCTAAAATTTTATTTTAGTCTCATAAATTATTAACCGTTCTATTTGCATATTCAATTGATTTTAAAGATGTTATACAAAAATTAGATCCACAACAAATTGTTGAATCAATTAATGCGACAGTTAATGCATTTGATCAATGTTCTGAACATTTTGATGTATTTAAAGTTGAAACAAAAGCTGATTCATCTTATATGGCTGTTGCCGGTATACAAGATCGATCCATACAACCACACCGACGTGAATCTACTACCGTAGACATTTTTTTATTATAGGAAATCAATTTTAACATATTTCCTGTTTTATCTTTTACTAGAGTCAGTCAACAACGTATAGTCTTTCGATAGCAGATGATTTAGCCAACGAGATGAAAAATCCATTAGGTCTTAATCATGCAGAAATTGTTTGCGGTCTTGCACTAGAATTAGTAAAAAGTTCTAAACGAGTTATAAATCCGGTTACAAAACAACCATTTCGAGTTAAATTTGGTAAAAAAAATTTTCTTCCTGTTTTTTGTTTTATATATCTTAAAAATTGAATAGGTTTTCATTCGGGTCCAGCTGTTGGTGGAATAGTTGGTGCAAAAAATTACCAGTATTGTTTATTTGGTGACACAATTAATACGGTAAGATATTGAGATGTATAATTAAGTAGAAAACGTTTAAGTTTGCTTTTCACTATTTCAGGCTAGTCGAATAACAACAACAGGAGAGGTAAGATAATATTAGAAATGTAAAGAAAAATGTTGATGTTTTTTAAATATTTTACAGCCAGGTCGAGTTCATATAAGTGATACGTCATATGCACTTTTAAGAGATTCACAATATTTTGAAACACAACACAGAGGAAAAACAGAATTAAAAGTAATAAAATTTTTTTATTATTATGTATATTCAAATAGTATTGTAGGGTAAAGGTACAAGTGAAACATATTGGTTAATTGGTCCAACACCAGCTTATACATCTCTTATTGACCAAGATCAATATGATATAGACGATGAAGAACCTAGTGGACTTAGTTATCAACAAACAACTAAAGCTGAAAATAATGCACCACGATCTTTTGCTGATACATCTCCGAATGGTCATTTAGCACCAGTACCACGAACACCAGTTAAAAGTAACATTAATAAACGACCATCACTCTCTGGTAGTCAATGTCCGTTTAGTGGTCATAAAATTGGAATCGAACCATTTGGCATGTAAACAAACAAACAAAAAACAAATGAAAACACTTTATACATATTAGTTTATGTTGTAATTAATTCCTTGTCAAAATAAATATATTCGATGAAAATATTATATTTATACTAATTTATAATACGTAAAAATATGTTATATTAAATTGCTATTTTTTTTTCGATTACAGGTCTAATATAGATCAAGGAAAAAAGAAACTATTTAAATATATATCTATAGAAGAAAAAAAACGGTAATTTTTTTTTTAACCATTCATGGCCTAATCTGATTTTATCAAGGACATCGTATTTTTCCAAAACATTCATCGCGTCACATGACATAGATTATGTTATACATATATTATGTAGATAAAAATTTGAAATATTATTTAGAAATAAATCTTCGTATTTATAATTAAAGAAAACGTTATTTTTATTATAATTATAATTTCACTATATTAATAACACGTTTTCACATGTTTTTGTTGCTATCATGTCAGCTCCTTTTTTTATGAATATATAGGTACGTATATTGACGACAACAACAACAACATTACTGCCTCTGTATATACCTCCATAAACGAATCAATTAATTGATATGCATCAGTGAAATTTAGATTTTCTTTTCTATTAATATTTATAAAAAAAAATAACATCATCCAATATTCGTTCTTATTGTCCTTTATCTTTTTCCTGAATCATTATTTATAAGTTATTAAAAAAAATACAAAGTTTCTACTATTTATTAAAATGCAATAATATTTTCCTTTTTCGTTATTAGTAATTGTCATGAGTAAAAAAATTATATATATACACGTTGCACTATTTATCTAGCACGCATGATCGATCACCTTTATATATAGTCTTATGCGCATTTTCTTTTTAAAAATAACATTGTATATAACATATTGAAATATTTATTTAAATGTTAGACTTTAATTCTGCGCCTCATTCGAAAGATGAGAAACGTTATCATAGAAAAAGAAGATTTTTTAAAAGATATGATCGTGGAGTTCTTTCTCATAGAACACAATCTAATTATGATCTTCGTTTAATTATTCTTCGACATGCTGAACGTGTTGATCAAATTCTTGGTCAGGATTGGTATGAAAAAGTTTTTGGTGGTGTCCCATCAGCACCTCCACAAGCGTATAGACATCCAGCATTACCTCAAAAATTACCAATACGTTCAAATACTCTACTTTATGTATTTGATCCACCTATAACACGTTTAGGTGAACAACAATCTATGGCTAAAGGACAGCAATTAAGTCAAGTAGGTGCTACAGTAGATTACTGTTACTCATCACCTGCATCGCGTAGTATTCTTACAGCCAATGCAATATTGAAAGGTATGAATCGTAGTAATGTACCTATTCGTCTTGAACCTTATTTATTTGAACCGATGAATTGGAATACTGGATTAGTTTTACTTGATCGAGTGAGTCCATTTATGTCGAGTGGTGAATGGAGAAAATCTGGTTATAATATTGATCCAAGATATCATCGTATTAATAACTATCTAAATACTAGTGAAAATGAAAATGGTTATTATATGCGAACTCGAAATCTTTTTGATGCAATCGAACATCGTCATAGTCAGACTCGAAAACAACGTTCAACTATTCTTATCGTTGGTCATGCATCATCAACAGAAATTTTTACAACTATTGCATTACGACTGCCATTTGATTCAAACGAGTTTGTTCATCAATCTGATAGAGTACCATATTTACATACAGCTGTTCTTGAACGTGATGCATACACTCATACTTGGTATTTACGTTCGGTTTTAATGTAGATGTCACGCTTTTTGTAAGAAAAAAGTTATATATAAACATTTATATAAATAAAAAAAAAAGAATGTAAAATATGCGATGATAAAGCATCATTCATAACAAAATACATATCGATTATATGAATCTACGAAAGAAAAAAATAACGATAACCTTCAATGCTAAATAAAATCTGTTTACTCTCGCAAAATCAAAAGGTAAAAAATGTGGATATATGCCGACTGCATACAGGTGTTTTCATGTTTATACGTACGAGAACGCGTTAGACGTAATAACGATACAGTTAGGAGATAGTTGTTATTTAGGGAGGTGACGAATAATAAATCGGCAATGACCGAAACAATAAATGACGATGATTTATTACCAGTAGGAGTTAATTCTCTATCAGATTATACACCAAATAAACTCTATCTACTTTTATCGTCAGCCGTACCTGTAGAATTAACAACATCTAGAGTATTAACACCAACGGATTCAGAAGATTCCTCTCAAATTTCTCAAATTTCACAAGTTTCACAAAGTTCACAAAGTTCGCAAGTTTCGCAAGTTTCGCAAGTTTCACAAGTGTCACAAAAACCAACGCCTCAGAAACGAAGTTTTATTCGTCAATTTATACCACTTACACGTAATCGTTCCGCACCACTTGAAAACGATGAAAATAAACTTGATAAACAGTTACATCATCAGCACCAACAGCAACAACAACAGCAACAGCAACAACAACAACAACAGCAACAGCAACAGCAACAACAACCACAACCACAACCACTACCACGATATCCAACACCATCACAACCACCACATCCAACTCCACCACAATTACCACTACAACTACAACTACAACAATTATCCCAACAAGTACTATATCCACAACCAGCTCAACCTATAGATCGATGTGATATGCGTGTTGTAATTATTCGTCATGGTGAACGTGTTGACCGGTATTTTGGAGCTAATTGGTATATGACAGCATTTGATCAAAACGAACAATATCGTCCTTATCATCGAAATTTTCCATCAAGTTTGCCACTTCGAGCAAATAAATATTTCTGGGCTGTTGATACACCTTTAACATCAACAGGTTTACATAATGCAGAACAACTTGGACGAGTACTACAATCAAAACATTTTCGGCCTAATTTTATTTATGCATCACCAGCTATGCGTTGTGTTTTAACAACAATTCAAATTATAAAAGGTCTTGGATTAGAAAATAAAATACCAATTCGTATTGAACCTGGTTTATTAGAATTAGGTGCTGCAAGATTTGGTATGAATGTTTTTTTTCAACCAGCTGATTGGTATAAACATGGTATCAATGTTGATGTATCTTATCAACCTATTGTTGCACATGTTCCTCTCTATGAACGTGAAGATGCCTATTATCTTCGTTCAAAACATGTTATACGTGAAATTGAAAAACGACATGATTCAGCATTAGAATTACCTAATATTCTTATTGTTGCTCATGCAACATCACCAGAAACTTTAACATGGGATTTAATTGGAAAGCAACCAATTTTCAGTGATTTGTATAGACTTTCGTTAAATATAGCTTATTTGCAAACGGTTATAACTGAACGTAAGCAAGAAAATAAATTATGGTCTATAAAACCAATAAGATGGTCTTGAACTTCTGTTGTTTTTTTTTCTTTTTTTTTTTTTGTTGTTAATGTCTTCGCTTTGTACAGACACATACACATTTAAAAACACGACAAGAACAGAAGTGAACGAAAAAAAAACATTTGAAAGTCGAGAAAAAGAAAACAGTACATTTCCTAACGATAATGTTGTTGCTGTTGTTGTTGCCAAACAGCAGCTGCTTCTTCGTGTGTACCACTCCAATAAGATTGCTGTGCATTTGAAAATGGTCCTTTTGGTGAACCAGTTGCTGTTGCACCATATTGCTGAAAGAATGTATGCATCATATCTGTATTTGGTGTTTGACCATATTGCTGATGATAATGTGGATGAGCTGGTGATGCACCATAAGCTGTTAATGTACGCAAACTACTATGATCAGGTTTTGCACGTTTAAACGTTGATGAAGGATAATCACCAATTGCTGATGGTTTATTTTTGGGTTCAGCTGGTCCAACTGTTACACTACAACCTAAATAAATAAAAATCAGTTTAGAAACAAAAGATACATCAATAAAATATTTAATAAATTTACCAAGAATAATATGTGTACCAAATAATGTTCGTACAATATTTGAATCATGAAATGTAACAAAAGCAAATGAACGTGCTGGTTTTGGTATATAAACATCTTTGATTGCTCCATATTTTGCAAAATATTGTCGTAAATCATCGGGAGTTATATTATCAGGTAGACGAGCAACAAATATTTTTCGAGCACATTCAGGTTCATGTGCACTGGTCTAAAAAATAAAATTCGGTACAAACAACTATTCTACAAAGAATAATTTTCTTTATACTTTTGAATCTGGAATTTTTACGTCAACATGTCTACCATCAATAAAATGTCGTTTATTAATAACAGCTAATTGAGATTCATAATTTTTAAATCGAATAAAACCAAATCCACGTGATTGCCCATTTGCATCACGTTTAATCTATATTTTTATATTTAAATAAATATAAATAAATTTCAAAATTTTTTCTACCTCACAAAAAACTAGTTCACCAAATGCCTCGAAACATTTTTTAACATCAGCTTCAATACTTCGATAACTTATTCCAAGTACAATTAAATCCACACAACGACGATCTGGTTCATTTTCTCCATCAATAATTAATTCTTGTCCATAATCAATTCTTTGACTTTTACCTTGTCCTAATGTTGGTATTGTTAATTCTTCCTGTTGTTCACCGACACCTTTTCGTTTAATATCTGACGATATAGCTATATTTGAAATAAACATAAATATGTTCTCTATTATAAAATTATTAACTTACGTTTTGAATAAACAGTAACATAAACAGAATCTGGATCCCAAACACCATCGGGATGATAAAGTTTGCCGTCAGCTACTCGAACACTGAGAAAATAGAAAATAATAGTCACAAAAAAAGAATTATTTTATATAAATAGACGATGGAAGGGAAGGATATAACCACCGCACAATTCACTCAACACACATTATATAAATATAACAAAAGAACAAACAAACAAACACGTTCACTCACCCTCTCCACACACTCGTCTCAGAATTGCGATATTTCAATGCACTCACACCTTGAAATTGAGCAGCGAGTGTACTCAATGAAACTGAACCATCAATACCACCATCAACTGGAATTTCAACAATTTCATTGTTTCCTTTTGTTTCATCAGCCACTCGTATAAACATGATTTGTCTGTTTGATAATAATTAAAAGAATAAGAAAATAGAAATCAATGATTTATACTATTCTCTAGACGATCGAAATCGATCGTTATTGTTTTTATGTAGTAACAATACAATAAACAAACAAACAGGAGCAATAAGCCGATGTAATATGTAATGTAAATATAATCAAAGAAAGGAAAAGAAGAAGAAAAGAAAAGATGTATTATTCTTCGTATAGAAAAAGTCATCAAAATAATACAATCAATACAGATCTCAATCAATAGAGGTCACTTTTAGTCATTGATAATTAACTATCTCTCTATAGTTCAAAGTTTACATAAGGTTATATGTAAATATTTATTTAACAGAACACATTTGTTGAATATCAATAGATTAAATTAAAGATACTTTGAAGTATTTGAGTTCTTAATACAATTCAAAAGCTCGTTTAATTTTATTAATGTTTCCTTTTCCTATTTTACAAATAAGTAAAATGGTGAGTAGAGATCAAATTTTGTTTTAACCTATTTCTACCAGAGTTTCAGAAGATTCTTATAAGATGAATGATTAATAATAGAATGTCATCATTTTAACCATACTAATTAGTACAGTTGATAATCAAATATAGAGTATTAATAGTCTAGACCATATCTATGATAAATTATCATAGTGATGATATTTATATATATGAATATATAGTAGTTTATATCTAAATGCTTTGATGAAAGTATCTATCAACAATATCTATTATCAACATGTATGTTTATCCTATTTCCAAGAAGAATATATATCGCAAGTGAACAACTTTTGTTTGAATCTCTACACCTGATTGTCTTGAATGGAAATATACAGAACAAGATTTACAATGCTGTATTTTTGGTTTTGCAGCAGATGTCGTCGTACTATCTAAATGATGTACAGCTCACAATGATGCATGTCATTTAATTTTGGTTAAAAAAAATTATCCCAGTGAAATATATCATCGATTAGACGCTCGTAATCAAATAAAGAAAAATAGAAAGCAATCAACTTATTATCAAATATAAATAAAAATATAATTTTGCACTTAATAAAGATTTCAATATCATCAATAGTATGTTTGTGTATCTAATAATATATTAAAGATAACTAAATAGACTTATACTTGATCGAGATTCTATCCTTAGGTGTAGATAGAGCATATATTGATCTATAGTCTCAAAAATTCGTTTATTTCATAGTTTACATATAGATTAGTATAACAATTTATTTAGTTTAGTCTTCCATTATGAGAAAAAAAAGTTAATAAGACAGTAAATTTTTTGATTCGATAGTTCAAATTTAATCATTTCTTTGCGGCGACTTTTCGATTTTCTTGATCAATTAATGTGAATTTAATTGATTTTTGTTTTAATTTGATTAACTGTTCATGTTTTTCCATTCGAAATTCTAAACTTTCCAATAACATAAAATATTCCTTCATCAGTTTCAATCTTTTTTCCGTAGAAATATCATTCTTCTCTTCATTAAATTTTCTATCGACACAATATTCTTCTATTAATTTTGTTAGATTATTCTCAATTTTTTCTTCAATATTATTTTCATTTTTTAATTGATTATTTTCCTTTGTATCATAATCAAGTGTATCTTGAAAACTATCCACTAAATATTTTTATTAATATGTATCTATTCAAAAAATATTTATCTTACCAAGTACAGCCATAAGAAGATTAAGTAAAATAAAATTAATAATAAATATATAAATTAAACAAAAAATTAATTCAAAATTCGAATAATCACGTTCAGAACATACTTGATATATTGAATACCAATCATCAAGTGTTAATAAAGTAAAAAGTGAGAAAAATGTGTTTACGAGATTATCAAATTTTTCTGGACATATATCAGCAAATAAACTACGTGCAATTATAGCTGATATACATGTGATTATAATCATAATAAATGTTATACTAGCCATAGCAGGTAATGCTTTTGAACATGTTTTAACAATTGTATGAACTGATTGTATAAAACGTATTGTACGAAGAACACGAAGTGCTCGAAAACTTCGAAGTACACGTAGGACACGGAGGATTTTTAAAAAATGATTTATTCGTTCAAATTGTGTTCTAAATAGTTTGATTTTTAAAATAGAAAAAAAAAGATTGAATATAAACTAACTGTATTTGTTTATTATGATCGATTTGTAACGATGAATGAGTACTATCATGTGTTAATTGTTGAGTAATCAAATCAATAATACTAATAATAATAATAAATAAATCAAAACAATTCCATAAAGTTTTAAAAAATCTCCACGAATAAACCTAAATTAATAATCAACATTTTATGATGTAAAAAGTTTCTAGATCGATTACAAAGCAAGTAGAAAAATTTAGTCAGTTATACTTGTAATAGATGAGAGAATACAATGAAATATTTTACAAATGTCTCTCTAATTGACTTAATACCAGAAATGTTACGTAGCATAGATTTTATTTTGATTTAAGTAAATCACATCATGGCACGCTCAAATATTATAAAATTTAATTTTTTATTGACATGTCAATACATTTGTATGCAAAAACGAAATTTAGTTAGATGAGTGAAGATCTAATATTCTATTTCGGAAAGAAATGACATAAATTATACAGCGTTAGACAATCTTTTAAAGGCATCATGCATAACTAAAATTCATCATTTTTTTAAATAATTCGATCTAAAAGGCAATGGACTGTGAGCATTAGAGTAATCTATAAGGAAAATAATCTATGTTTTATGAAACGATTAAATTACTTCTACTATTCTGTCAATATCAAAATGGAAGACCATGTTCATCATTTAACTAAAATTATTCATTCTATTTGTTAATTTACCCATATTTTAAGACAACATTCAATAATGTAAATACATAAATATATTCTTTCACATAAAAGGAAAAATGAATAATATTTTTGATAATAAAAATCATATGTTTCAAAAATCATTACAACCGTATTTGATAGAATAACTGCAAGCATAATTAATGTGAAATATTTTGATTCAACAACATTATTCAATGTACAAATTGAAGAAGAATATTGATCAAGAAATTTATGTAATCGTGCCGCCATTTGATTTACTAATGAAAATTGTCTTTCTCTTTTTATGTGTTGTTTATTTATTCAAAACAAAAACAAAAACAACTAGACAATGAAAATTAAAACATGCTGGTTACAGGAGTGGCCAATAAGAACGAAAACAATTAAATTTTTCTATTGTAGTCTTTAAAAGTTTCGACGTTTTCCTACAACTCCCAAATAAAACATTCCTTTTTATCGTTATTATTCTCAGCTGATAGTCGAGCTGTGCCACAAGAACGACATACAATACATGAATCAAAATTCATATCAGAACAAGATGGACACTTCCAATCACCTGGTTTTGTTGTTAATACAGTAGTAATATCAATATCCATGGAATCTTGTTTTGGTCGGCTACATTTAAAACATGCTGTACGAGTAGCAAAATTATTAATGTTACAAAACTGACATGTCCAATCACCTGGTTTGGTTGTTGTCGACGATGGAGTAATTGAACTCATGGAATCTTGTTTTGGTCGACTACATTTAAAACATGCTGTGCGAGAAGCAAAATTATTAATGTTACAAAATTGACATGTCCAATCACCTGGCTTAATTGTTGTCGATGATGAAGTAGGTAAACTCGTGGAATCTTGTTTCTGTCGATTACATTGAAAACATGCTGTACGTGCAGCAAAATTATTAGTCGCACAAAAATCACATATCCAATCGCCTGGCCAGGAAAGAGTTTGAGGAGTAGTACTAGTTGCAGCAGTAGCGGTAGGATTGCTTGATTTGGGTTGATTACGTGGAGTCGAACAACGACGGCAAGCAGTCCGTGATTTAAAGTTAATTTCGTTACATTGTTTACAAGGCCAATCACCTCGCTCACGACGACTATAAAAAAAAGTAGTTCACAGAATGTTCATGTCTTAATACTATCTCAAAACAAAATCTTAATCGACCACATGAGAAATCTATAATTTATAAGATTATATTCAAAGTCAAATGCATATAATGTCTCATCTAATATATGATCTCAAATCTTCCAAAATGTCTTGTATTCTTATAGTAAAAAAAACATTGGGGAAACTTAAGGTGGTTCATACTTACAACTTTCCAGTTCCTGATGATGATGCTTTAGGCATGTTTAAAAGGAAGATAATCTTTTGTCAATAATTGTATTTGGATATATGTGATCTTATTATACAATATTAAAGAAACTTAACGTGTATAAATATAAACAAATATTGGTGAATCATTATATAATAACAGATGACGTCAGATCAAACATAAAGGAAGGCACTCATGAAAGGAAAACATGCTGTATAAAACACAAAAGAAATATGTCAGCGTGTTCAAGCGTGATTGGATCACGTTTTTTCCTCATGTAAATTCTATAACTCGATCATAGGGAAACCAGTAAGACTGAGTCTTTATACAGTCTATGTGAGCCTAATACCTCTTTAAAAGTATGAGAGTTTTTCCTAAGTTTACCAAAGCTGTTTCTGTTTTATGATCAAAAATATACCACGTTGTGAAATCACATAAAAGGGAACGTCATGTTTAACCAATTGCACAAAAGTGTAAAATTCAATTTAACAACAGGGATAAAAATCATGATTTGTAGCAGATTGATAGACTCGATGATACAGTATCTAAAGAAAAAAATATTTAAAGCTACCTTTACGCTGCAGAAATATGTGCCGTGATGGAATCACATTTTCGTATGTCTATTTCTCCACTATAAACAATCACTCCAGATCAGTTTCTCACACATGTGTGTTCACTATATCACTGTGAGACTTATACTGAAAATCCGAGCTATATATGTCATCAGTTTCAGGAGATAGATATATTCTTTCACATAAAAGAAAAAATGAATGATATTTTTGGTAATAAAAATCATATGTTTCAAAAATCATTACAACCGTATTTGATAGAATAACTGCAAGCATAATTAATGTGAAATATTTTGATTCAACAACTGTAATCGTGCCGCCATTTGATTTACTAATGAAAACTTTCTTTCTCTTTTTATGTGTTGTTCATTTATTCAAAACAAAAACAAAAACAACTAGACAATGAAAATTTTTTAAAATGGTTTAAATTTTCGTTGTTGTCTCATTTGTGTAATACGTTGTTTATCTAATTCAAATTTCATTTTTAATTGTTCAAGTTGATCAATTTTCTTATCAGTCATTTGAAATTTATAAAAATTGACTAATTCTTTTTTTTGATTTGAACGTTTATGTTTTGCACGTAAACGACTTAATGTTTTATCTGTTGATGGTACCATACGTTGACGAGTTTTTTTTAATGAACGTGAAACGACTGTCCAACCATCATCATCATCATCATCATCTTCATTATTTAATTGTTTCTTATCTTTAGTTTGTTTATTAGATGTTGATTTATTAAGAGTAAGAAAATCTCGAGATGTTTTTTCAAGTTGATTAATATCAATTGAAAAACGATCACGATATTCTTTTATCCATTTTGAAATACCATGTAAACTCGATGGAGCAAATATAGTATCTTTCTTTTTTTTATTAGAAATTTTCATTTAATCTATAAAATAGGATAAAATTAATAAAAAAAAAAAAAGAAATTTTATTATGTAGGAAAAAAAAAAACATGCAGTTAATTAATGAACATTATAAAGTTTAATAATTTCTTCTTGAGTAAAAGTATTACGACAGATAGGACATTGAGCTATATGAGCCCCACATTCAAGACATACAGCTGAATGACCACATTTTGTTATTACTGAATCAATAGGCTTTTCCATACAAATAACACATTCGTTTGTATTGTTATTACTTTCAGGTGATGGTCGAGCTGTACCACAAGCACGACATACAATACGCGAACCAAAATTCATATCAGAACAAGATGGACATTTCCAATCACCTTGTTTAGTTGTTGCCGACGATGATAGAGTAGTTGAACTCGTGGAATTTTGTTTTGGTCGATTACATTTAAAACATGCTGTGCGAGAAGCAAAATTATTAATGTTACAAAAATGACATGCCCAATCGCCTTGTTTGGTTGTTGTCGATGATGGAGTAATTGAACTCGTGGAATCTTGCTTTGATCGATTACATTTAAAACATGCTGTGCGAGCAGCAAAATTATTAACCTTACAAAATTGACATGCCCAATCGCTTGGTTTAGAAATAGTTTGAGGAGTAGTACTAGTTGCAGCAGTAGCGGTAGGATTGCTTGATGTGGATTGATTTCGTGGAGTCGAGCAACGACGGCAAGCAGTCCGTGATTTAAAGTTAATTTCGTTACATTGTTGACAAGGCCAATCACCTGGCTCACGACGACTATAAGAAAGTAATTCACAGAATGTTCATGTCTTAATATTATCTCAAAAAAAAAATCTTAATCGACCAAATACGAAATCTATAATTTATAAAAATATATCCAAAGTGAGATACATCTAATGTTTCATCTAATATATGATCTCAAATCTTCTAAAATGTTTTTCGTTCTTTATAGATAAATTTAAATAAATTCCTATGATTGAAAAACACGGGTGAAATTCAAAGTGGTTTACACTTACACGGTTCCTGTTCCTGATGATGATGCGTTAGACATATTTAAGAAAGAGATATTCTTTTGTCGATAGTTGTATTTGGGTATATGTGATCTTATTTCACAATATTAAAGAAATTTAACGTATTTAAATACAAACGAATATTGGTGAGGCATTATGCAATAACAAATGACGTCAGATCAAACACAAAGGGAGGAACTCATGAAAGAAAACCATGCTGAATAAAACACCAAAGAAATATGTTTATCTTTTATTTATTTAACATTGAAATTCTCAAGAAAATTAGAATTCCTACACAATTGTATTCTTCTAATATAATTATTGAATTGTTATTGACTTTTTATCAATTCTCATAGTATTAACAGCATATAAAAAAATATTCAAAAGATAATAATTTAAATCTTAACTTAAATTTAAAAATCTTCAATCCGAACAAATGAAATTATTACTGTAAATTGTTTCATGATCTATCTATATTATCTTGAAGAATTTCAAATATCTGAAAAATAAAATCTTTTATATGTATATATAATAGTAGAAAAATGTTTATAAAAACTAACAAATACATTTTTCTTTATTTCTAATTTTTTTATCTGACATACAATTATCATTTATTTGCTTACAATCTGACTATCAAGAAAAAAAAACTAATCTGACAAAAAAATAATTCAGTCAATATCTATGAAAATATATATATAGAG
Organism: Adineta steineri; assembly: GCA_905250115.1. NCBI lineage: Eukaryota > Metazoa > Rotifera > Eurotatoria > Adinetida > Adinetidae > Adineta > Adineta steineri. Next base: position 194,851 of record CAJNOI010000027.1, on the reverse strand, counting down.
TAAACACACATAGGTTTCATTGTTTTCATTTTACGAAAAAAAAATATCTGAGTTAAAATCCTCCACGTTTTCGTTTAGCTATTGCATTTTTTCGAGCAAAAAATGATGCTGGTCGTTTTTTACTTTTAACAAATCGATTATAATGACCATTTGTTTTCTTTCCTTGTTTATTTACTTTAATAAAACCATCAGCATCGGTTGAAAAATCAATATCTTCTTGTTCTTCATCACTTAAAGTTAATTTTCGTTTTGATGTTGTTGTTTGTAATAATGCTTTACGAGCATTTTCTTCTTTACGTTTTATTTCATCAAGTTCTTTACCAAAACGTTGTGTTATGGCTAATAAACGATGAAGTTCATGACGTTTATAACGTTCTTCAGTTATTTCATTAACATCTTTAATCATCGCTTCTTTTGTTCGACTAAAAAAAAGCCAAAAGAAAATGTGAAAATATTTTGAATTTTATTAGAGAAAAATCTTACGGCATTAATTTAACCATTTCTTTAATAGCACGTTCAGGAATAATCATTGCATGTGAATTTTGACCAAATATTGATTTGAGTTCTTTTTTAAGTTCTTTTAAACACTGTTCATTTAATTGTTCAACTGGTGTTTGTTGTTTACGTTTTTCATCATTTGTTATATTGGATTGTTCTGTACGTATTGTTAATTCAATTGGATTCATGAATCTATTCGATTGATTTGATAAAGCCATATGAGCTTTAGGACCTAAACGTAAATAGGCTGCTGAAGATTCAAACGATTGCTGTTGATGTGTAACTATTTCTTGAAGTAGATAACCTTCAAGAATTAAACGACATACGAGACGTTCAAGATCTAAATAAATAATAAAAATATAAATTTAAGAAGGACAGTTGAATATAATATTAATATAAGATATGTAAAATGTGTTTTAATAGAAGTCGCTATCTTTGTAAGAAAATTATTACTTTAAGAAATATTCAGTAATCTACATATGTTTGATATGTCTATTTTTCGCTCTCTTCTCTAAACAAACATATTTCTATATAAAATCTAATGGTTCTTATTCTTTAAGGAATTATATTTGATAGGCTCTGACAAAAAAACCATCAATTTCATTGTATTACACCTTTTTAATTAGTATGTCAAATAGAGAAGTGTTCTTTTTATCTATACTACTTGTTAAAGTTATCGCATATTTTTGTGACCATTTGATGTGTAGTTTATAAGCAAGGAAGAAAAATGATACGCCTAATTTATTTTAGTTCGCGAAGAAAGCTTTACCATATAATCCACTATATTAAGTAATTTTCTACTCTTCTTGTTTTTGCTCATTAATATTTGTAATATTCACTACAAATTTCTTGAAATATGACTTAGTATGAATGGATTTTTGCCACAATATTCATATATTATAGAAATATCTATGTCACATTATGAGGTAATAGAAAAATACTTTCATAACAAAAATAGTATTCAGTAAAAATACGTTTGTTTTGACTCAAACTAGAAAGTATTTCATACTATCAATCGATTATCAAAGTTAGAACTTGACATTCAATCAGATCATCAGTGAAAATAGAATGTTTTCAAATCATTCAAACTAAAAGAAAGTATAATATTATTTGCTAAGATAAACTTACCAACTCTACTTAGTTGATTACATGAATTGTAAGCAGCTAGATTATTATGACCAGCATCTCGAATACCTTTTGTATTCGCACCACGAAGTATATCCAAAGCAGCTGGTAATGTAATATTTTTATGTAAAAATTCCGAAACTAATTTAATAATTTCGATACTCATTTGTGTACAATTAATTGATGTTGTTTTTAATACTTGTCGACAATTATCACATACAGTTCGTTTCATTCGTTTACATTCACTTGATGGAAATAATTCACCAAAATATTCCAATAATCTACGAAAAAAGATTTCAATGACATATTTTTTTCTTTATTAAAAGATTTCTTTTATTCTTACTGTGTTCGTCGACAAGTTACATTATTTAAACAATAATCATAAACACGATTGAGATTATCGACACGAACTTTTTTTGCTTCTTTCGTTGATGTCTGACCATCATCATCTAAACGAAAATAATTATGAACAAATTAAACACTAAATTTTATATTATATTGTAGATAGACAAGATAAACTTTTAGAAAGTAATCTATTTATAAGTATTTGATTACAATAAACGATTAAAGTTTCATCCAAAGCTGATTTTATATATGTATAATAATAGAATTGCAAAATAATAATTACTTACTTAGAATAAGTCGTTTCATTTTAACTAAATCTTGATAGCAAAAAAATAGGTAACAATAAGATATTTCACCATCACGTCCAGCTCGACCTGATTCTTGATAATATCCCTAGAATAATGGTATCGATATGTTTTTACAAAAAATATCCAAATAAGATTTATACAAACTTCAATCGATTTTGGCATAGAAAGATGAATAACAAAACGAACATTTGGTTTATCAATACCCATTCCAAAAGCAATAGTTGCACAAATAACCTATATTAAATAAAAATGGAATTCTTTTTCAATCAAATTCCTTTTTTTTTGTTCGTTTTACTTGACAGTCATCATTTGCCCATTGATTTTGTACAAGTTGTCGTTTTGAATCACTTAATCCAGCATGATAAGGTAATGCATTTATTTTATATGCTGATAAATATTTAGCTGCAATTAAAAAGAAATAATGCAAAAAAAGATGAGAGAGAGGGAGGGATTTATATACCTGTTTTATCACATTCAGCACGTGAAAAACAGTAAACAATTCCACATTTATCATTATAATGGCTAATAATTAAATTAGCTACTTTTTTTAATGCTGTATCTGTTGTGCCTTTTAATGCACATTCATAAATTAAATTGGAACGATTAAATGATTGTATAAATAATTTACATTGATTTATATTAATTTTCATTTGTTGTAATATATCTTTTTGAACACGTGGTGTAGCTGTTGCTGTTAGTAAAATTACATTGATACCAGGATATTTAACACGTAATTGACCTAAAAGAAAAAATCATCATAAGAAAACTACAATCTCAAATTCTTGAGGATCGATCTTCTATTCTGATCCAGTCATTACGCAATTCCAACTACTACTGATTTGAAACTATTCAAAAAAAGTTGTATTCGAAAATACTCGCTCTAATATTTTTAATGATCGATAAATAGAAGAAAAAATAGATTACCAAGACTTGCATAATCAGGACGAAAATCATGACCTAAATTAATAATATAAATAAAAATCTTGACTAGTATAAACTTATTTCTTACCCCATTCGGACACACAATGACATTCATCGATAACAAATCTTGCTAAAAGTTTTCGTTCATATAAATTTTTCAGTAATTGAGTTAATTGATCCTATATAAATATAAAATCAAATCATATTTCTCATATTAATTATTTCTTACACTTTTAGCTATTTTTTCCGGTGTAACATAAACAATTTTTAATCCTGGTGTATGTTTATAAAGTTCTCGATAAACTTCATCGACTTCTCTTTGTGATACATCACTTGTTAAAGCTCCACACTCGATACCTAATGATACTAATTTTTGTTTTTGATCATATATAAGTGAACGTAATGGTGATATAATAAATGTGACACCTTTATCCATGACTGCTGGTAATTGATAACATAAAGATTTTCCTCCACCTAAAATTAAAAATTATTGTATTATTGATTTATATCTTTCAAAACAAACCAGTTGGCATAAGAACAAAACAATCATGATGTAATAATGCAGCATTTATTGCCTCTAATTGATTTGAACGAAACTAAAGAAATATATTTTTGAAATTAATTTCTATTTTTATATTTAAATTTTAAATACTTGTTTTAAACCAAATATATTATCAAAGACTTCGAACAATGTTTGTGTATGTGGATATGTATGATCACTTGAAAATTCAGCTGCATCATCTTTAATATCTGATAACCATTGAACTTTATATGGATTTGGTTTAATATCAATAAGATTTTCTTCATCACTTTCATCACCTTCTTCAGTATCATCATCATAAATTGAATTCATTGTATCCATATTTGTTAGTTCTAATGATTCTTCTTCATTCCATTCATCAAATAATTGATTTTGATCAAAATCAGCAAAATCATCATCTTTAACTGTTGTTTTAGATAGAAAATTCTCTTTTTCTATTTTTGCACATTGTATACAACCATTTTGATTATTTTTAAATATAAAACATTGTAAACACATTGTATGACCACATGAATCTTCACTGATGGGTCGACGAGATATTGGATCATAAGGTTGAGTACATAATGGACACAGAGATGAAGAAGAGGCGGCTTCTATTTTTTTTGGAAGAGATGGTGATGCTGATGTTATTGATGTTCGAAATTTATTGATAGGAGGAGAAGTTGTTTTAGGTTCAGATTTAGTATCGAAAAAAGATGATATAGATGTTTGAAGTTTATTGGTAGAAGGAGAAATTGTTTTAGGTTCGAATTTAGCATTGAGAAAAGATGATATAGATGTTTGAGTTTTTTTAATAACTGAAGGTGATCCATTTTTCTTAATAACTGACGATGACTCGGTTGTTTGAATAACTGAAGATGATTCTGTTTTTGATGTTGCTTTTGCAGAATTCTAAAAATAAATGATTTTATTCAATGTCTTCAACCTGTTTTTTTAATAAGAACAAATCATTCTTAAATCAATTTAATTTAGAATTTCTTGATTAATGCAGATTCACTATAAGGAAATAATTAAACTTTATAATACTTGATTCCTTCATATCTGACTATTTTTCTTTCCAAGAAAAGAATGAATGCAAGATTCTCACGATTGAGTAAGTCAAAATTCTTTTGAGATCAGTATCTGATATTATATTCGCTCGTCGTTTGTATCGTTAGTCTATAACTAGAAGTGTTAGCCGTGCGGTTAAACTAAAAAGAATTAAAACAGCTGTCGTCGCTACCGATCAACCAAAAAAGAATTAAAGCCGCCGCCGTGACAGCAGAAATTTTTAAAATCAAAGCCGCCGTGCCGCTGACACCTTTCTTAAATATTGATCTTATTATTTATATATTCCTTAATGCTTCATCGATCAAAATTTCCATTTAATTGTTTAAAACAATTCGTTTAATTTGTTTATGTGTACTATTATATATGCATATATAATAAGAGACAAGCATTTTAGATTTTGATCAACAAAAACAAAAAAAAGCAACAAAGTTGTGTACACCTGAAACTTTTACTTATTAACTTCTTGATAAACTTCTATATTTTTATCTATTGTTCAGCCTAATGTTAGCTGTGTACTTTATAATATTGAGATCGACAAGTTTTATACCGATTTACTTACACAACAATCTTACACTTTCAAATATATTTCTAAACTGTTTTTTCTATTAATATCAAATAGCTTAACTTACATTTAGATTCAACGATAATTTCGATAAATCTCGACTAGGTGTTGTAACTGTTGCTTCTTTTACAGATGAATGAGATATATTGACATTTGATTGATCTATTGCTAAAGATAATCGTGGAAGATTTGATATTGTAAGTGGTAATGATTTCCGAACAGGAATAATATCAGTATTTAAACGAAATATCGGTCTAAATATATCATGAATACAAAACATAGATTAAATATTAATTTCAAAAAACATTTATAAACGTACAAAGGTAATGGATTAGGTTTAATAACTTTTGTTTGAACATCTTTTGTATAATCATAAAAAAGTTTCAATTGTTCGGATAAATTATTTTTAATTCTAGCTGCACGATCAATCATTATTGAACTAAATTTTTTAATTTTTTTTCTTACCAAAAAAATCGTTAGATTAGAAAATATTCTATTCGCTATAAATTAAAAACCAATAACAAAATATAAAAGATGGCGTTCTTTTGCTAGATGTCATTAATATGTTTGTTTCATTCATTCATTCATTTTTTGTTCCTATCATATTTTGTTTATTTATTTGACTTCATTAATACTTGTGTTGTGTTGTATTTTATGATTAGACATAATTCATGGCTTCATCATCTCCATCATTATGTCAACATTCACAATGTGATGCATTTCAATTTACAATCTGTCGTCATTGTCAATTATTTCTTTGTATAAAACATTTAGCTGAACATCAACAACAATTTCCAAGTGATTTTCAACGTTTATTAGATGATGCAAGAAGACAACAAGCACAATTATCAACATATGATACAAGAATATCTGAACAACAACATCCAAAATTAAATCAAATGTATGATAATGATATAATACAATATAGACAATTAAATCCATATATACAATCGAAAATCTCACATGATGACATGCGTTCATGTCTTAATCGATCAAATGCATTTATGCCTGTTATGAATAAAATCGGACAATTTACTAATGAACATGATTCAACAATACAAATGAATAATACACAATTTGATGAAGAAAGTTTATTTGCTTCATTTGGAGGTTAGCGTTTTTTTGTCAATTATTTAAGTAAATATTTTAATTGGTGGATTTATTTAGATCAAACATCAATTTTATTATCAACAGCTGATTATGGTAAATAGATAGGGAAAAAATAAAATATTATATATATATTTTGTAATTTTAGATTTAACAGATATGAATAATAAGCTACCTCGATATGCAATAACGAATACTAAACAAGATCAAAGTAAATATCTAAGATATTAATAGTTCGTTTATAATTAAGAGAGGAATAATAATGTTAAAAGAATAGATAAAATTTATAATGTGTAATTTGTTTTTTTTTGTATATTTAGACTCTTCCTATATGTATCATAATAATTCTTCCTCAAATCGTAAGCAGAAAAAAAAAGATAAATTTTACAATATTATTTCTTTTTCTTCTAGCGATAAAAGAAATTGAAGATGAAAATGGACTTCCAGAAACGTAAATATATATATTTTTTTTCAAAATTTCATTAGTTTTTTTATTCTAGTGATGTTAATCAAATTCACAATTCTTTAACAGTAATTATTAAATATAATGCTTACATCATAAAAACAAATTTTTCTATTCTAGGTTCGAGAATTAAAAACATATAAATGTGACTATTGTCCATTATCAACAAATATGTATGGTATTGAATCCCATCATCAAGTACGTCATATTCCCTGTATACGTCGTTCAACATCTCAAATATCTCTATTTGAACATCTTAAACAATATCATTACTTAAATTATGCAGCTTCAATGCAAATTGTTCGCTTAGTATCTTCCGGTGATCTTGAAGATCATCCAAAATTATTTTCTCAAGCAAGTCAATCATCAATTGTTTCAATTCTTCCATCATTCTTTCGTGCACCTTGTCCATTAACTCAACATAATGTTTTTGGTCTTGGACCAATGCATGGTATACGTTTATGTTCACCATCAACTGAACAACAAGATTTTGCTTTATATGATCATTTTCTTGCATTTCATCAATTGAATCGTGCGAGTGCAATGAAATTAGTTAAAGCTATGATGAAAAATGAAAATAGTAGTCAACGAATATTATTTCGACCAGATGAACAAGTTTTAAATGAGACAGCATATGTTTCATGTCCATTAAGTAATTATGATGTTATTTTACCACATCAAGAACGTATACCACATACACCATGTCAATCAACAGTTAAATTGCGGTATTTAACTGGACACTTAAGAGATGTACATCATTTAAATAAAATTGCTGCCAAACGTATTGCATCTGCACTACGTCATGAACAAGCGAATACAAATGGAAGATCGATTGGATTATTTGAAAGAGACGAAAACATTCTCAAAGCAAAAAAGAAAAAGGTAAAATAAAAAAAAACAACTATTGATAGATGAAAATTGCTAAAGTATTAAACGATAAGAGTTCGATGAGATAGATTATTGTCTAATAATATTTTTAAATATTTAAGATAATGAAATGTTTCATAAAGAATGTGACTGATTCAATTGACATATTTTCATATGAATATGATTTTTCTTTCTATTTGTGTTGTCATAATAAAAATTTTATACGAACATGAATCCAATGAAGACTTATGCAGATACATTAAAATTTTGTTTATTTAAATTCAATTTCACGAACTTTTTTGACTTGATGTTCGTAAGTTACAGATGAGCTATGTTGCCACAGGTTTAGTTTCAGTATTGAAAAAGGACGATAACGATAACAAAGATATCGTCATTCTGTATCATAAGTAGAAGTATCGAAGGATAAATTTTGTTAGTCTTAATCTTGACGTAATATCCAAATTAGACACAATTTGTTATCGACAGAATAATTCTTGAATAGTTGTTTAACATAACTTCTAATATAAATCATCACTAGAAAAAATAAAAAAATAATTTTTATCCGTCTATTATACGTACTTCTATTTAGGATAGACAAAATTTCATTCTATCATAAGATTATTTGATACATTATTTTAAGTACAATCTTATGATATAAAACAATAAAAATATAATTTTCGATGTTTATCTTCTTAGAATGCTAATCGCTTTCGGCCACCAACACAATTAGCAAAATCGATTCCACAAAATAATAATCATCATCATCATCAACAACCTCCTCCTCCTTCATCAATCTGGTGATGATTATTAAAAAAATACATATTGCTTTCTTTTTTTTATAATATATCTGTCGTTTGTTTTCATTTTTTATTCACTTTTATGGCTCGATATATCAGTAAACTTGTCTTCTCTCGTTTTCTTTTTCTTCTTATTGTATATAATGTTTTACTCCTCTGTTGATTATCGAAATTTTTTTTCTTTCTGTCCGTTAGATTTATTTATCTAACTAGTTTCTTTTTTTTTCTTCCCATTTATTGTCACTCTTGTGTTCTTTTCTTCTTTTTGTTTGTAAGTGCATGTGTGTTTATAATTGTCATTGTTTAATATAGGCTATCAAGGACAAAAGACGAATAATATGAATTTTGTTCAAATTTAATAGACAAATATACATATAATTTCTCTGTTTTGTTTTTAGACTTTTCTTTTATTAATGGGATTTAGATTAATTAGTGGTGAGTCAAAATTCTCTAACTGATTTTGATTTTTTTCTTCAATTGAAATACAGATGAATTACTTTTTCGTTGTGACATGTGTTCAATAGCAGCTTATATCATTCTACATTATTTGGAGTCGTCAATCAATTTTTATTCATATATTTTATAGCATTTACGCACGGTATGAGAAATATAATTATAGGTCAAATAGGTGAGATTTTACATATGATCCGATAAAAACATAAAGGTTACTTGTTCGATGACAGGTCTTTTCGACTTATCAAAATTTTTTTTGGATTTTGTCAAAAAGTAGAAAAACAAACACGTGCCTACATAATATAGTACATAATGATTAGCTTCTACGAGTGAATATACCTCTACTCAATTCTGACGTTGTTTCATGTACAATTTGAGTAGAATATTTTTGTACGCATTATAGTTTCGTGTATATACGCGCTCTGCAACAGATGATTAAAGTAAAGAGTGATAATTTTTTTTGTTTAAGATAGAAAATTGATATTGATCTTAGTAAATAAAAGATCTATTAAGTATATTATATGAATTAGATAGCGTATTCTGAGAGATTCTAGTCACTATCATAACATATTCTTGATCGTTAACAAGTTCATGATGAACTTGTTTGATGATCACTATTTTTAATTATGATAAAAACTAGATTTTGTTTTATAATGTATAAATAAAATGATATTTCGATGTGCTTACCATATGTACATTCTAATATATGAGTTTTTCTATATTTTTAATCACTACAAAATAGAATCTATAAGATATTGAAAATAGTTTTTGAAATTAATGTATGAAAATATAGATCACTCATCCTATCTTCAATACTGAAGTTTTAGATTATTACATCAAATCTGCATTCCATCATGATGCAAACTCTGACATCTTACAGAAATCGATGTCATATAACAAATCTTATACACAAAAATACAATGAATCGTTCTGTAAAGAGAAAATTTTATTAAATTTTAAACATGAAAAACAATATACTTATAAAATATTTGATGAAGTAATTAAACGTTAATTACAGTTTCAATTATATTTTCCTGATAAATAAAAAACAGTTATTAAAAATTATTCGTTTACAAAATTTTTAATAACATAAGCAGTTAAATCAATATAATCATTCAATTTTTAGAGGAGTTTATAGAAAATAAGAAAATAAAGATTGTCCTTTTTTATAGAAATAAGAGGAGATAAAATATAATCAGATCATTTAAATAATATAAAGACTAATCATAGTCAGTGATCTGTGACAAATATTAGATATAGGAATTGTGTGTTTGAGGGTGTTGTTTATACAGTTCTTTCTGTATAAACTCAGTGTTACAATCATATATTTCGTGTAAAGTACTTGTAGAAGATTTATTTCTATTTTTTTGATAATGTTATAAGTAAACTTCATAGTTAATATTTTTTTGTATGTTACGTGATTATCAGCTATGTTTCATTATGACATTGATGAATGTATATCGTAAAAATGCGTAGATCAATTTTAGCAACATATTAGTCATTTTTTTTCAAGAAGAAATACCTTGAACCACTTCATGATATAAATCGAGAGATGCTTTTCCAGTGTAAATATAGACTAGCGAACTTTATACAATTCCATTAAAAGCTATAAAACTGAAAAAGTTTACAGTCGTACTAGTCTAATTGAGTAGATTCAGCTGCGTGAAAACTAAAATGTCATATAGTAAATCTTCAGTTTGAAACTGTTACAAAAATATTCACAAATTTTATTCATTCTCAAGGTTCTACAAAAGTTTTTCTTATCGTAACGGTAATTCTATCTAATAAAATTTCATCTATTAAAACAATTGAAAACAAAAGGCAGAAATAAATTTTTTGTTTCTTTTTTTGTAGATTAAATTATTTTTTTTTATCTAATGACCCCTGATCCACCGGATGATGATAAGTGTCAAGTATCAATGTGTTGCCAAGCACATTTTACTTACTGTCCACATTGTAAATTATTTGTATGTATAGAACATCTTAATGAACATTATGCTAATTATAAACAAGAATATCAAGTTTTATTAAATGATGGTAAACAACAACAAATTTTAAATAAACAATTTATTGATGATATTGAAACAGAAAAACAAAAATTAGTTAAATTTTTTAATCAAGAAATAGAATATTATCAAGTAAACGATAGATATTTTCATGAAAAAACAGTACAAACAACGATTAGACCGCAAGATTGTGCTGATCTACGTTTACATATTTCAGAATCATCACAAAAGCGTTTACAATTCAAAAAATTTATGCATCAAATTCATCAATTAATTAATGATTGTGATTATCATCAACCAAATGGAGTAACAAATGGTATAAGAAAAAAACCTATTCCTTATATATTCAAATAAAATAAACGGATGTATTTTTCTTTATATTTATAGAAAGTTCTAGTCCATTATTAAGAGTGAAGAATGAAGAAATTATTACTAAACCTAGAAGTTCGTACAATAGATATGAGACCAAAAAAAATTATTATTGATATTTATTTTGAATTTTTTAGTAAATAAATCATCACCTTTAGCACAATTTTCTATTGATTACGAAGAAATTGATGATGACGATGATGATGATGATGGTACTGCTACACCAGAACAGAATACAAATGGTCATTCTTTGCATGACCAACAAGAAAAATCAAAGTAGGTATTTTTTTTATATGATTTTAAGTTACCTTCATGAAGAACAATTCATTTTTAAATCTTTTTTTTGTAACTTCGTATAGAAAATCTTAATGTTCATAACAATATTCTCATATATAATTGTATACTTCTCATATGTAAAAACTTATGTAATTAGAATTATAAAAACATTCTTGAATATAGTGGTGAATGTACTAACATGAATTCTTAGAAACAAAACTTGTATTCTATATATTTTTACTGTAAATATTTAGTTAAATTCTTCAATACAATCTCTGTAGTATTATCCTTCTTCGAATCCATGAATGTTTCTCTATATGATTTATTCTACTAAAAGATATATTTGGATTAATATTGGATGATAATTATTTTCAAATTTGATAAATCAAAGTAAAGAATAACTATGATACTTCACTAAATGGATTAATACTATATATATATTTATATTAACAGCAGTAATCTGCAATTCAATTTAGAATCTTACGAATGCAAGATTTGTCATAGATTTAGATAAGATAGAAAATATTAACTATTGAAAGATTATAAAAATAAAGAAAATAGAATTACCATAACTGTATTATATATTCTTATTAAAATATCTTTATTTTTAGCATTCCAAATGGTAAAACCTCAGGTATTACTAACAATAGTAGAAAAGAAGGGCCAAGTACTGACAGAAAAGATAGTCTTGATGAACCATCTCGATCAGGTAAATAAAAATATGTATTACATATATATATATATACTCTATTCTATTTCATTTAGACGAAGAAATAGATGAAGATGATGAATCAGATAATGATAATCTTGGTTCTGATCCTGATTTTGGTGATAGTGGTCGAACAGTTACTACAAGGTTAGTCATATTATATTTTCTCTTTTAAATAAAAAATAATAATAATATCTTCTTGTTAAATTGTAGTATACGTCGTAAAAGAGATGTTTCATCACCGGTAATATATATTTATATATATTTGTTTTATAAATATTTTGTTTTTTCCATCTTTAAATAAATATAGAAACCAGCGGTAAATCATTTTCAAGTTGGTACATGTCCATTAGCCGACAAATTATACGGCATTGATACAAATAAACATCAATTACGTCATGTACCGTGTTCACGTAGTAATATATCGTCCATTTATTTGTTTACACATTTACGTGTTTTCCATTGTCTTAGCTCAAAAGCTTCATGTATATATTAGAAACGAAATGATATATTATATAAATATGAATAATTTTTCATTTCTAGTACGTCTTGTCCGTCACATAATGTATAATGGTTGTGAACGTGATGCTGATCTTTTTTCACAATCAACAGAATCACTTGTAAGTATATTACCAAAATCATATCGTGGCCGTTGTCCATTAACAAAATTAGGTGTATTTGGTTTAACTAAATATCATGATATAAGATTATGTGAAGAAAGTCAAACTCATGAAAATACAGGTTTATTAAATCATTTTGTTGTTTATCATTGTCTTTCATATCCATGGGCCAATAAATTATGCAATGCAATGCAAGCAGGAGATGCCGATGGTAGCCGACAAACTTTATTTAAACCAAATGAACCAATAAAAGCAAAAAAATGGTTAACAGCACAAGGAAAACTTATACTTGCTAAACGTTATTCATCAGTACGAAAACGTAAAAAAAAACCCACAATTAATAAAAGAAAAAAATGAATAATATGTGTTCGATTTCTTTGTTTTTTTTAGTTTATTATTTTCTTTGTGTATAATTTCGTATATATATACATATTTGTATTCATGAGAAGCACTTTAATATTGTAGTTTTGTTATTTCGTGTAAAATCAGATATATATTTGATGGTTTTGTTTGTTGTTTTTTTCTGTTTTTAGTTTCAGATCTGTTCTTTTCCGATTTTTGTTATCGACAGATGTTCATTGTCAAGTATTATCATGTATAAATGCGCAAATTTTATGTTTGTGATTGAGAATTTTAGATCATATTGACTAACATCATGTATTGATGTTTATGATATACATTCATAAATTTAACTTTCGTAATAAAATTTAAATTGATGCTTTTGTACAAATATTTCATAAAAAAAAAACTTGTATAATTTTTTAAAAGAAAATAATAATTCTATTCAATCCTTATACTCTGAAAACATGTCCAGTCTTCTATAGTATGACTTGTATTTTAAGAGTTAATAACATAAATATACCTTATAGATGCCATAGTATTCAATACACAGACTATGGTTTATTTCCAAACTAACGAGGGAACCTCACCAACTGATACACTTCATTTGGACTCATATTGGGCACTCAAGTAGGTCTTAGTGAGACTAGAAAAAACCTAAAAGGGTTTCTCCCCTTAGGCTTTTGGAGCCGAGTTATGGCCTTTTTACTGAATTTTTGGCCATTTTTTTCGATATTAAGCTGAAATTTTGTCCATAGACAAGTCTAATCATCTGTAGAATATCCTGAAAATTGCACCTGAAAAAACTGTTCCTGTGTCGAAATAATGGATATTCAATTAAATTGGCTTTTTGCTCGTTGTCTATGATAAACGCTGGTTTTTTAAAAATTCAATATCTCGATACAGGAACAGTTTTTTAGGTGAAATTTTCAGGATATTCTACAGATGATTAGACTTGTCTATGGACAAAACTTCAGCTTAAAACTCCGGTATTTGGTTTTCTGCTTAATATCGAAAAAATGGTCAAAAATTCAGTAAAAAGGCTATAACTCGGCTCCAAAGGCGTAAGGGAAGAAAATGAGGTACCCTCGTAAGAACATTATTGAAATACATATTTTCATTTGTAATCATGCATTCTATATATATAATGATCTTAAGTATATACTAGTATCAGAAATATTAAGGAAAATAATTCTTTTTATCACATGACATATATTTTTATCATAATAAATATTAAAATATAAATGAAACAATTTTTTCATCAGGTACTTTTTCAATATTTAATTGATTTCGAACATATAGACTTTGTTTTGGATGTAATATTGACCAAGCAAATAACATAAGTACAATTGGTAATATCTGAAAACAATAAAACCAATCTTCATCATCATTAAACATAATATAATATTTGGGTAATGACATAATTAAAAGATAAAATGCAATAATTAAACAATTAAAATTTGAAATAATTAATAAAATAATTAATTCGTATGACATATTTGAAAATGTTTTTTGTCCACAACCATATAAAATAAAATAAAATAGTTATTAAACATATAATTGATGTTGAGATTTGTCGAAATAAAAAACTTAAATGAATTTTATTTGATTGAAATGATAATAAACCTGCTGGTGTCATAAGAATATCCGATAGAAGAATACTTAAACTTATTCCAAGAAAAAGAAATCGAAATTTTTTATTTGAAAATTGTACGAGATAAGTATAATTTGCAATAATTATTGAACGTTGTCCTATAGTATAAAGAATAGTTATAAGAATATAAATTGTTTGTGAATTTGTTTGTGTAAAATAGATTGTTGCACGAATAATAAGTTCACAAAAGATTGTTAAATGCGATAAAAATAACAGAATAATTAAACGTATTGGTTGAAAATGATTTTGAATAGATTTTATACACCAAAGAATAAATGAAAGAAAAACAAATGATGAAAATATATATGCAATTAATTTATTTGGTAGATAAGTTGGAAATGGATAATTTGTAAAATCATCCATGATATATTTTTAACTTATGTTTTGATCATTGACATATGATTCTTAGTACGAAAAGAAAGCAAATAATCGACACTTTCTATTTGCTTTAAGTCAATAGTGTAATATATTTTATTGATAAGTATACTTAGTACATATATCTATTCTAGCAAATGAGTTCAATCGATCTTTATACAAAAAAAAAGTTAAGTAGACTTTTATTCCAGTTGAAAATGATGATTTTTGTATAAGTTAACTCTTCACTTGATTAAACTGTTCTTGTTTTAGTCAGAAATTATTGAACGCAATCATGGCACATATATAAATAGATAGTGTCATGAAATAAATATTTGAAAAATTCTTTTGAATTGTTTCGAGGAGATTCAATTGAAATAATGGTGAGACTATATTGTAAGTATTTTATCAATATTCTTTTTCGACTTACATAACTTCTTTTTTAAATACACATTTCGATATGTAAGATAATTATTAATAGTAAGCGGATGATGAAAATTCGAATAAATATGTAAGAACTATCTTTTGTTGAATCTATTATATAATTTGTATCATTTTATAATCATCACTAATGAAATAAAATGAAAATAGAGAAAAGTGACTGTTGTTGATTGAAGATATGTAGCAAGTGAATATACATATATATTTAATAATTCATAATTAAAATCTCGGTAAATGACTTGTTTTCCAGTTTACTTGTCCTTGAAAACATTATTCGTTGATTAATAAAATAAAATATTTCTTTTTAATATTGTTCACCAAAGTATGCAAATATTTTTAATGGAGTATCAAAGAATTTTTTGTATTTGATTATGATTGATATAGATAAAATTGTTTTCTGTACTCAATCAATAGTCTATTTTATTCAGTTGAAAATACATTTCGATGTTGAAGAAAAATCGTCGAGTAATGAGCACAGAATAGTAACAAAGGATCTGAAACAATAGCGACAGAAGTTAATTATGAATAAAAAGATGATTCATGTAGAAATTATAATTTCTTATAGCAAAAGTTTAGTTTTTTTCAATCGATTGTGTCCGTGTGAGTGAGAATGGAGTGAATGTGGATATTAGTATTACAGTCAAAACAAACACACCTTCATTCAAATCACAAACACGTTCACACCCACAAGATCAAACTTTCTCTCTGCGTACGCGGATTTAAAAAAACATTTTCTTATTTAAAAACTTTATTTTTTCGTTTCAATAAAAAAAAATCATAGTAATACAATTTTCTATTTGTTATTTACATGTGCGAGGTCATTTCTATATTTCTGAAGTTCAAAATGATTCCAAGGTAATAATTTTTCTCCAATTTGTATAGCATGTTCATAAAATGTACGAGCTTTTGAGTAATTACCCATGTTTCTATGCACTTCACCAATGTTGTGATAGGAACTAGCCAACTCAGGGTGATTACTAGTTAGCGATTGTTCTCGAATTTTAAGAGCTCTCTCATGAAATGAAAGTGCTTTTGGATAATTACCCATGTTGTTATGTACTACACCAATGTTGTTACAGGAATCAGCTAAATCGGGATGATTGGCAGGAAGTGACTGATGTTGAATTTCAAGAGCTTTTTCATGAAATGAAAGAGCTTCTGGATAGTTAACCATATGGTTATGCACATTACCAATGTTGTTATAAGAATTAGCCAAATCAGGATGACTGGGAGGTAGTGATTGTTGTTGAACTTCTAGAGCTTTTTTGTGAAATGAAAGTGCTTCGACATAAGCACCCATGCAATCATGTACTACACCAATGTTGTTATAGGAACCAGCCAACTGAGGACAATTAGGAGGAACTGATTGCTGCCATATTTCCAGGGCTTTTCCGTGGAATGAAAGTGCTTTCGGATAATTACCCATGCTGTCATGCACTAAACCAATGTTTCCGTATGAATGAGCCAAATCCGGATGATTGGCAGGACGTGACTGTTGTTGAATTTCGAGGGCTTTCTCGTAAAATGAAAGTGCTTTTGAATAATTAATCATACTGTGAAGTACGGAACCAATATTTCCGTAAGAATGAGCCAGATCCGGATGATTCGGAGGAAGTGATTCTTGACGAATTTCAAGGGCTTTTTCGTGAAATAAAAGTGCTTCGGGATTATTACCCATCTTAGCATGTACCACACCAATATTATTGTAACAATGAGCCAAATGAGTACGATTGGGAGGAAGTGATTGTTTTCGAATTTCAAGGCCTTTGACATAATAAGAAAGTGCCTCGGCATAATTACCCATGGTATTTTTCACATTGCCAATATTATTGTAGGAAAAAGCCATATCTGGATGATTGCGAAGAAGTGATTCTTGCTGAATTTCAAGTGCATTTTCATAATAAGAAAGTGCCTTCAAGTAATTACCCATACTGTAATAAACTA